>APFE030791598.1:69156-98932 GCA_000404065.3 Pinus taeda
GGCTTCTGAGATTGGGAATACATGGATGACGGATCAGACATATTATGTAGGTATATATGAATCTCTAGGTGAAGGGTGATAAAAAATGCGAGGTGGTGTAAAACTGAGTCCCAGATTTTCTAAAAGATTGGTCAGTGAACGGTACCAATCAGTGCTCCTAGGCGGACTATAAAAAATTGATTCACGCTCCCTAAACTCTAAAATAGGTCAATTATCCGGAAAAGGGAAGCTTTCTTCGATATCCGCAATAGCAAGCTCTTCGATCGCTATGAATCCAGCGGGAAGATCTTGGGTAATTACGGTTTCTACCCTAGGAGAACTAGGACCACTAGGAGTCGGAGAAAAGAAATCTGATACGGGAGTAGGAGCAACTTCAGATTCGGGCTCAGATATGTCAAGTTCTTCACCTATATCACTAGTAGACGCAATGCTACCAGTAACCTCTGAAATTACTACTAGTTGAGAATCAGAATATTCTACCAAAGAAAGTTCTCCTTCTTCAGGTGACCCACTTCTACTGCTACTAGGAGATACGAGGACTCGCAAGCCTTCAAAGTGACTTGGTACATCTTCAGGAGGTTGACCCCGAAGTCTACGAGAAGTCCTCAGTAAATTAGCCACATTAACAAACTCAGGGGATTGGCCCCGAAGTCTACGGGAATGTCTCGGTAATTCAGCCATAGTTAAAGAATTTTAACTACTTCACACGCAAACAAAGTAAAATCTCAATGAAAATCACCTAAAGTCTCTAAAGAACCAAACAAATTTGAGACACGCCTAAAGAATCTAAGAGATCAAACACACACAAACAGTAACTTTCCAGACCGAAAACACTAGTTGGTGATGAAATCCAACGTCGTAGAGTTCGATACAGAAATAGTGGTTGGAACAGTTACCCCGTCAACCTGCTTAATGAATAGACTGGACCAAGTTTCCCTACTTAACCGTCTCGAGTGAAGAGAACCCCCCAGAAAATCCAAGTGAGTCTAGTCGATGTCTGCTCCAGGTACAGTGGGATCTTCCTGCCACCGTCACCTTAGGAAGAATCCTAAAGAATATGGTCACTAAGGTTACCAACAGAAGCAAATATACTTGGGGGAACAGTCTATGATCCGATACGCACGCAAGGGCAAAGTAGCAAGCTCAATCCCCTTGAAGGCTCCTCGACATAAACCGAGGTTTACCAATAAGTGACCCTAGGCTCCTCGACAATAATCCGAGGTTTACCGTTTGTAATACGTGAATATATGGCGTCGTTCCCAATGAGGAAGGATTGATTCCCACACTGGTTCGGACACGATCTCGTTCTTCTCCTTTAAGAGGAGCTTTCCCAAAGCATAAATGTAACAATTGGATTTCTCCTACCACAAGATAAAGCTACTTGTTTGTTTTACTTATCTTGGAGAGTTAATTACTCCATACTCCAAGATACTAGCCTAAGCTATATTGGTGTATCAGAGCCCTAGAAACAAAAAATTTGCTAGATTGATTTTATATTAAGCGTGATTTTTAGTGGTTTTTGATTAAGTCAAAAGGTGATGGAGATGAAACTTATGGTGTAAAGACTCGACTCAAAATCACTACAAAATGCACTTAAGATGACTAACTAATATTTGCTCTTCAATGAAGTTCTAGCTAAGAAACAGTTGGAAGATGCAAATACTTAAAAACACAAATCTTTCTTTAATGATCAAATCAAAAGAAGAGTATTTGTTTCAATGCACTAAAAAACGAGACAACTAATTATTTCCACAAGAATTTCTCTTTTCATTCGAAAACTCAAATGCTACTAAAACAAATTTTTTCAAAAGAGACCTTTCATTTTTTTTTTTTGAAACATTTAAAACTATAACTAAAGCAAATCTTTGAGAAAACTATTAAATAAAGCAAACTTAAGATCTACAAACTAAGAAAACCTATTTGAAGTAAAAGCTCACAAAAATCTTTTTGAGGATGTTTTACTTGGTTACAAGCAAACCAAGGACCAATTTGTCCAGAATCACAAATAAGTCAAGAATAACCAATTTTGTTTTCCTTTTTTTTTTAAATGAAAATCCAAACTTTCAATCACAAGCTTTTCGAAGTTTTGTAAAGAGAAAACTCAAAGCGGATTCCTCAACAAGGGGAGATTTCATAAATGGTCAGACTCATAAGAAGACTGGTAGACACTAAGGTGATCTAAAGTCTCTACAGCCTCTAAGCTCAGAGCCACTACACAACCAAATCGAAAAAAAAAACCAACAAGCAAAACTCCTAGGAATTTCACCTAAAACCCTAATGCTAATGAAATTAAACCAAGGAAAGATTTCAACCAGTCACATGCAGGTATGGGCAGAGGATAACCACTAGAAAAAACAAAATAAAACTATCTTAAAGAGAAAAAGTCAAAAATTTCAAAAATTTAGCAGGGTACGCAGGTACAGAGTTTACCCAGGTGCGGGTACGCTCTGTGCACAAAGTAAAAGTGCGTACAGATACGCACTGTGATACATGTGCAGACTACGAACTTCAACCAAAGCAATGAAAAATAAAAAACAAAGCTAAATCCACTAAATCTACCCAAATCCACACACAACAA
Organism: Pinus taeda; assembly: GCA_000404065.3. Lineage (NCBI taxonomy): Eukaryota > Viridiplantae > Streptophyta > Pinopsida > Pinales > Pinaceae > Pinus > Pinus taeda. The sequence goes on from APFE030791598.1 coordinate 71,735, forward strand.
GCCAAAAACAGAAACAAAAAGGCAAGTTTCTCAAGTCAAAGAAAAATGAGGAAAACAATCAAGTCCCCAGTGGAGTCGCCATTTTGTCACGCAGAATGAATCGATCTTGCGGACAAGATAGACCTTCCTAGAATCTAATGAAGACCTAATGACAAACAAACCAACCAGACACTATCTTTCTCTAAATGCGCTTTATAAATAATGGCAACCAGATGTGTTTAAGGCCTACCTCATGTCCAACGCAAGTTTGGAGATGCCTTCGCTCCTTTGATCCAAGTAAGTTCCTTTGTCACAAACCTGCAAACAAAAACAAGGCAAATGATTAAATAGCACCTGAATATCCAATATTATAAAACATATTTAACATGAAAGTCAAGGAGTCCATGAAACAAATAGCATAAGATACTTGTTGAGAAAAATGAGCTTGATTGTATTAATTCAAAAGAATTGAACCTTACAACATTTTCCTTAACGTTGTACAAGCTCCTTCCAGGGTCCAACAAGAAGTCTCCTCTACTTTGACAAGCTTCACTCACTCCCTAATGGGGCCAAAAAGGTATGTGATCTCTCCTCTTAAGCTCAAATAGGAAGTCTTGATTTCACTAGCATTTACCCTCAAAAGTTCAGCTTCTAACCTCTCTGGCCACTGACCCAATGCCTCAATTTATAGTGCAACGGAGATCAGTTACCAGCTCCTCCTTCAAAGGGATAGAGTCCTCCTTCAAAGGGATAGCTCCTCTCAATAAGGGATTAGTTCCTCCTCTCATGGGATGTATGAACCACTTGGAGCGAACAATCCACGTAACAAATGCTTCTAGAAAACTCTAGAATTAACCCAAGATGAGTTTTTTAAGATAAAGATTGCGCCTTTTGACTTTTACAGGGGTACGCACCTTCCCCTTTACATACAGAGCGTATAAGTACGCAGATATATTGAACAAAAGGTGCGGGCCCGCAGGCAAAAGTAAGAGAAAGTGCGGAACCAGAGTTATATTGCTTTTTTGATGTCTTTCTCTTTTTTCTCAAGCTTGTTTTGAAGAGCTGAGGTTTAAGACTTGCTTAGGAAGCTGGTATAGGTGATGATAGGCCTACACCGACTGCAAATAATCAAGGTGACGATATTTTTGTGTAACAGAGACAAAGATCTTAGAACCTTTTCAACTAAAACAACTTCCTTTATTTCTTGACCCAAGTTTTTCATACAATTCACAATCTCATCTATACGTAGGAAATAGTTAGCCACACTTTCATCATTGTGCATTCTAAGATTTTCATATTGAATTATGAGAGTTTGTAGCTTTGCTCATTTTACCTGATCATCTCCTTCATAGCTCAAAATGATCTTGTCCCATATTTCTTTTGCGTTTTTGAGCTACATAACCTTGATGAATTCTGATTGAGATAGACTCCCTAATAGAGTATTGATAGCCTTTTCATTTGTTTCATACTGCTTTTTACCAGTCGTATCTGTAGGAGTTGCTGATGGAAATCTGTATCCTATTTCCACAATATCCCAAACTTCTGTACCAAGAGATTGAAGATAGGCAGGGATTCTTACTTTCCAATAGACGAAGTTTCTCCTATCAAAAATTGGTGGCCTGATTGATGCTTCTTTTTCCTAGTTGCTCATCATGATAGATCTTACTTCAAGAGATCAAGCTTCTTTTGAAGGACCTGCTCTGATACCAATTGTTGGAAATAATATTGAGAGGGGGGAGGGGGGGTGAATCAGTATTATCAAATCAATATAATTTTTCCATTTCCATATTCAGATTCATATACGATACTTCAGTTAAGGAAAACCGCGTGTATACGCAACTGTGTATAATGCAACCAACGTATATTCGGTAAACTTATAAATTAGTTAGTTGCTTCTTTAATGAGTGCATGAGAGCATTAATAACCATATGATTAGTAAATAGGAGTAGTAAAGTAGAACAAATCATCACACATAAATAGCACACATGAACACCAAGATGTAAGGAGGAAACCCAATGTGGGTGAAAACCACCTGCTACAATTTGTCTCTATCTTCTTTTAAATTAGAAACTTCTTTTTACAATGATTTTGTACTGGTGCAGTCTTATACCAGTACGCAAGCTGCTACCTACAGAAGGCTACAACCTTCTCTCATTCTCCAACTTCTTTTGGAAGGGAGCTACAACCCCCTTAGCTCTTGTACTAGCTAAAGTACTAGTACATAGGTGCTGACCTACAGAAGACTACAATCTTCTCTTTTCTTCCAGGGACCACGTTTCATAAATTTTCAGACTGGATCCATGAATTTCAATCAAACATCAAGTATATTTGCATCAACCAATCTCCTTTTTATAAACAAATACTAAATCAACCAATAACTTCTCAAAATGATGTAACCAGCAAACAATACCAGTAACCAGACACCAATTTTGAACCCAGAACACTGCAGCAATAAACAGAAGTAGCTAAAACATATTTCATGAGACGTACGCTACTTCACAATGTAGAAACCTGCATACATACGTAGTTGTATCAAGTCCAACCAGCATATATGCTATCTTCACTTCTTGAACCCGCGTGTATACGCGCCTTTGCTATTTCGAACCTGTGTACAGATCTATAAAAGATATTTTACCCTTTTCACTTAATCAAACATCAGTTATACCCAGATTATCAGATTTATAGATCTAATAATGCGCCAATTATAACAGATCAAAAAATCACACAATGATACTATTATTCAAGCCTTAGGATCTTGACCCATTAATAGAACTTATCCATCTTTTAGCGCTCAGGTTCCTCCTAGGTTCAGATTCAGCAATGTACCATAACCCAATGACCAGTATTCTAGATCTTGTTCTTCATCAGATATTCAATACTTAAGTCCATACCTTTGTCAAATGATCTCCTTCCCCTTTTATAGGCTTAGGCTTTACTCAAACCATGGTCCAAAACTAGTGAGAACCAATACTAGGGACCCAATACATGGGTTCAACACTTTGGATGTTCAAATATATCGGACTAATTACCATGGACCAAACATTAGTTTTCCCACATGTACACGCTTTTCTTTGCATGAAAGTGCGTGCATATGCATACGTGCCTTTTGATCGATAATCCCATGTGTATACACAACTTTGTTAAGAGGAACCTGTGTATACCTCATTTTCTTTTATTCTGAGAGCCTGAACTGTTATCTGCCATTTGAGTGAGTTTCCATCAAGGAAAACACCTACGTCATATAGCCAAACCTGTGTCATAATTCCAACATTTTGAACGAACAAACCTGAGGTAGGCATAGTGCCAGAAGACTTGATAGGGTTGTGATACAATGATGAGGCACTAGGAGTGCTCGAAACCAACTGGACTAGAGAAATATAACCATGTGGTAGTAAAGGCTCATTATAACCAGGGTATGTGATAGTTGGAATTCTTCCTATATAAGGGAAACCTTCTAGAGGGAATGAATATCCTTGCTCATCAACTATGTGAGGAGTGTGTGTAGCAGAAACCTCCGAGTGACCTAGAAAGGAGACTGGGATTTTGCCTTTTGATTCCATGGGCAGAAACAAATGATGACGGACAACCGAAGATGTCTAAGGAGATACTTCCATAAGATTACCAAGTTGATCGTACAGACTGTATGGACGCTATGGTGATATCACAACAGGATCGAACAAAGGATTCAGAGGGTAAACAACCGGTCCTTGCTAACCTTCAGGAGTCTGGATAGGATTATTCAGAGATTTCGAGCTAGATTCATAAGGTGACCTAGTATTTGATGGAGGAGGATGAGATGACAAAGGTTGAATACTCAAAACAATTCCAAGTTCAACACCTTGATCCTCGAGTGACTGCAGGAGTTTAGGGAGAGGCTCCTCAAATGATATTTCGGATGGAGGAGTGGAAGAGGAACTAGGAAAACCTGATGGTTCTGCCACGATGAATTTGTCTCAAACAACAAGAGAAAAGAGATTAATTTTAGGGCTTCTTTAAAATATATTAAGGATAAACTCATGATGTGGCCTAGAATAAGACTATCAGGAAAGTGATGTGATCGTGGGAAAAATTATTTTAAGATGCTGAATAGACTGATACCTTTTCATGTTTTAAGAGTCGAGGAAAAGGCAAGGATGACTCTAGTCACTTTTGGTTTGAACAAGCTCGAAAGGACAAGTGCTCGATGATATTTTAAATTTAAAGAGTTAAAAAGACCAAAATGATTGCTCAATATAATCTAGGCAAAAGGATTACTAGGTAACTGTGAACTCTAGAATACCTTCTGGCGAACTGAGAAGTACGGGCAAGAAATCTCCCTAAAGGTTGTGTTTGGTGTATCACGTTTACAAGGTGGTAGAATAGGCTTGCTACAGATAAAGGATTGAAAATCTAGTGGGGTCTCCCTTTATATACGTGACAGTATGGGGAGAAAAAGTTCATACTAGCGCTATCTAGTGCCAAAGCAAACGACAGCTGCTAGTTTTAAAGATGTCGGAACACATCTCTAGCCTAAACCTCTAAATGTGAGCGTTTAGTTTCGAATGCATCTTAGGTTAATTGAATACATTTTAAAGGTTTATCTTGAAATTAAGTCTCAGTTTTCAAGCCCTATCGATGTCACTCGAAAAACTCCGAAATGCAGCTAGATGAGACAAAACCCTTTCAATTCGATGAATGTCTACACTAATTGAGAGTAGGGAAAAAATCAATGCAATAAACAAGCAACTGAAAGCAAGATGACTCTTCACTACTTTGTTTTTAAAACAAAATAATGAAAATTCTTTCCACTTGCTATCATTCCTATCAAATTCACTTCAACTAGTCCTTTCAACAGTAAAAGAAGTTCCTTTCATTGCAAATGCTCATGATGATGCAATTCTAGCTTTCAATGATGCTACTTAATGCAACATATCAATTTAACAAACTAGAATGATGTATTTTTTCAATGGAATGATAAAATGAATCTTTCAAATAAACACTTTAATGAAATTTTTTCAAACAACCAACATCAATCATATACCAAGAAAGATAAGAATAACTCCTCTGAAACCAAGTATGCAAAGACTCAATTGAAACAAAACAAGCAATGCAATCTATGCTCGAAAATAAACGTTCAATCAAGAGAAGAACAAATGAAACTTTTTACTTGTTCAATTGAAAACGAAACAATACAAGGACTAAAACATGAAATCCATGGGGCACATAACCAACCACTTGACTTGATGAGCAAACAAGCGGCTGAATGGACGATGATCTAGATGCCCTAGGGACATAAACCATCCAAAAACTCAAAAAATTAAGTAAGGAAAATTCAAACCAATCAAGCTAATGAAGCTTTCTAGCCAGGGAGAATACAGGCAAACAAGCCAAGACACAGAACTTATGAGGGCAGGACACACTGGCAATGTTTCAAGAGAAACCGTGATTTTAACCTACAGGAATCAGTGCGAGTGCTTAACTAACAAAAAGTGCCACAAGGGGGTATGACACGACTGTTTAAGAGTAAAACGCACTGGTCGGCATGACTGTTAAAAAATAAACAATGCTGATTGAGGATTTCAAGGAAAAAAATAAAAAATTTTAGAAATCAAAACAAGACCTGTCACTCTAAATTCAAGAATCCATGCAACAAATAGTGTAAAGCACAAAAAATGAAAAAGAAAGTGATACAACAAAAGTAAACACAAATCATGAAATGCAAACAATCCAAATAGAGGGATGGTTCCCCAGCCGAGTCACCAATTTGTGGAGTAGGTAAATCTACTCTATGAATAGAGGTTATCCCTCTAGCCTAAGAGTGGGTCTAGCTGCAAATAGGACAATCTAATGCAAATTCCCTTAGATTAGAATCGAATAAGAGGGCTTTCCTCCTATAGCGCTAATCCAATTGATGTTGATCTTGCCTCCTTACTCCAGTTTCGTTTCGTTCCTTTCGTTCAAATACCTGAAACAAACATGCAATAGACAACAAAAAACATGATAGCATAAAATCAAATTCAATCTACTTAAAAGGTCAAGGAGTTTTAAGCTATCAAATGTAATATTACGCAAGATATAGGAAATAAACCATTATTTGTTTCAATAAAACTTCAAAGGGAAATACAACCAGAGCCTTGAGGTTTCAGGTTCCCTTTGGCATGTTTGGGTTCTAGCACCACTAGAATCATCTCATGATTCAGCCACTTTCCTCTTTTTGCAAACCAAACGAAACAAGCTTATTCTCCCTTCACACACAAACTAGAAGGCTAAGGTTCTCAATATGACTCTCAAGATTTGCAGATTATTTCAGCCCTTTCATTAGCTCACTGACGATGTGGAATGGGGAGTTTATAAATCTTTGATGGAGGGGAAATGGATCCTCTTATGGTGGGAGAGGCCTTATCCCTTTGGTTTGTTCCCTTTTAATAGGGGAAAGGAGCCCAAACAGTCTCTCTCAGCTCGATCTTGATCAACCATTTACTAGAATTTCATTCATGAAGCTTCTAGACCTAGAAGCTTCGACTCCATTTTTAAAAACTTGCCAAAAGAGGGTCAGTGGGAGTGACGAATGACTCACTTGCGCCGTTCAGTGCTAGTCCTGGTTTTAAACTCTACAAGTCGGTGCAGGGGAAGAACTGAGCACTAGCTTCGGTCTTAAAATCTGGGTTTGAAGGTAGATTCTTGGGAAATGATGAAAGAGGGAAATGTTCTGCAGATGAAGAGGTATGTAGGGCCATGTTCTTCATGGCAGGGAAACATATGAGGGTCACTGTAGAGTTCCTCCAAGATCGAGGAACAGGGAGTATAGGGACAATGAAAAAATGTTGTGTAACAGGATATTATCATGACTTCTAATATTGATGCACAATTTTATTTAAAAATTAAACCTAAGTTATTCAACTAGGACTTAAACTTAAAAGATAACCGAACTTGACATCTTTTGGTGTTTTTTGAATTTTTTGGAATACAAATCTAAAGAAATTTTTTAAAAGGGTCCCAATTATTTTAATGTTCTATTTAGAAGTAATAGGGGATTGTTGGGTTCCACAACAACTCCCTAGGAAATGAAATATAATTTGTAGCCTTAAAAATACTTGAACCTTCCTAAGATTGAGGATTAAAAGACTAAATATAATGAAAGATATGTGGTTAGTAATAAACATTTCTAAGGAACTTTGGACCCTTAAAAATTGGTAGCCCCAAGATTTGGTAGAAGTGAAAATAGAGGGGTTGTCTATGCCATTTTTTGATGTTGAATGAATTTTGTTGGTGGATGTTCAAGCATTGTTGAGTTTTTATGGTCTTAAATTTATCAAGTTTATCACTATAACTTTTTACCTTGTGTGAAATCTTGGTGAGAGATTGTTAAAGTTGTAGTGATGTATGGTTTTCTCTGTTTTTAGTATGAAATGATTATTGTAAACATTTTTTTGTTACAAACAATTATATTGGTTAACCAAAAATATTCCTTCAAGTCATGCCACCATCTGCCACCATCTACCCACAATAGTAGAAAATACATTGAAGAAATTTCAACTCCTTTATCATTAACATCTAGAAAGGTCTATACATAAACTTAAATAAAAGGATGAAGTTTAAAATGTTATCTTCCAATGGATATTATTGAAGTCTTTGAATAGAAAGGAAATAGAAGTTGTATACAAAGGATAGAGTAAAGTTTAGAAAAATAAATACATTGAATACAATCTTATTTACAGTTAAGAATTGAAAAGGTATATACATAAAGCTGAAGCCAAGTATATACAGAAACCTAAAGCTAGAGGATAGAGTAAAGCTAAAATGCAATATGCCCATAAATAATATCGAATTATTTGATTAGCACTAAAATATAACTTGTATACAAAGGATAAAGTGAATTTTGAAACACTAGATTGCCATATAATGTCTTGAATTCCTTGATTAACAATAAAAAAGAACTTGTATAAATGAATAAGTTATCATGAATTGTGGTTGAGAGGAAAAATCTCTCAACCTCAAATTTCTTTAGAAAGTAATGAGACTTGTGTGCTAATCACTATGCCACCACCATCCCTATGTGTTTTCTTGTTTATTTATTTTTATTTAACTCACAAATTATTATAAGTTGACATACATATTGAAATTTAGTTTGCATGTAGTGCCTAAATACTAGCACTCAGAATCCTCACAAAGGTATTTACAAAGAATTACTCTCTCTTGGAGTTGAACTACACTCTCTATGTTGTCTTGAATTTTTCCTTTTTGTCCCATCTAGGGTTGGAAACATATGTTGGAAAAATTTCATGTTCCTTTAGTTCCATATTAAAGCTATGGAAAAAGATAGAAGTGTTAATGGTTCCTCTCAAGTTGAGGGTTGTTGTGACAAGGTTGTACAAAAATGTTATTTCCAATCTTAGGACCACTAGTGGTTCATAAGAAGAAATTAATGCAATATCAAAGTCAAGAAAGTATGTCCCTTATCCCCTACACTTTTTGGCATATACATTCATAAGTTATATGAATGTTTGGAATATGTAGGTTGTGTTGTCCCCACGTAATCCGAAATTAAACAGGAACACAAAAAATTACAAATATAATCATCAACACAGAGATGCAGTAGAAAAACACTTCATTTTATTAATAGAAAAATATTGAACTATGCTTACAAACAGAATGGAAATAAGATAGCTCAGGTGATGGTAGCTTATCTCTGAGAAGAGATTTTGCAGCTACATCCTCTTAACTATGTTACAATGAGGCTCAATGACCTATTTATTATTGGAAAACATGAGAAAATTGTAAGCAACCAAAATCCTAACCCCAAGAGATGCAACAAGAAGAGTTTATGGGCCTCGTTGGGGTTAGTTGGGAGACCAACTTCCCAGGGTTGTAACTTGGTCATATTATCTTAGTTTCTCATGTACGATACCTTGCTGGAAAGGTATTGCCAACTACTACCCATGCCTATGACTATGGATCTATCGTGGACCCCTAAAAAACATTGTTTAGGGTGTCAAAACTGCTCTGGAAGTTTAGGACCCGAAAAATTACTAAACATAGTAAATACTGAAATGAACAAGGAAATAGATGAAACTAACTAGGGGGTCTAGGTGGAATAGGCGGGTGGTCACCAATATCCTCCCGGATCATTCCTCCCCCCTTAGGAAGCAATGGTCCCCATTACGGGTAGATCCTCCATGAGGTGAGGAAATTTTTGTTGAACCTACTCCATAGTGAACCACTTGCCCTGGTTAAGGCGTTGGCCTACTTTGACAACTCGATATAACTATATCCTCTATTGGCGAATGTTCTTGATCTATGTGTCCATGATTTGATCAATTGTGGCTTATTTCATTCAGTCCAGGTTGAGTTCTATTGGTGTGAGTTGTTCTATAATGTCAGATGTGTCCAACAGTGGTGGAAAGTATGGCCAAAGGCAATCTACATTGAACACGTGGTGCAGACCAAGAAATGGTGGGATGCTGAGATCGAAGGAATTATCACCAAAGGCCTTGGTGATGGTGTATGACCCATATTGGAGCAGACGAAGCTTGCGGTGGGGTCCAAGAAGGCGCTCCTTCTGCAAATGTAGCCAAACATTGTTGCCCACCTGGAACTTGTGTGACACTCGACGCTGATCATGGAACCTCTTATACTTAGAATTGGCCCTGTCCAATATATCATGGACTTGTTGGAGGATGTGTTGAATGCACTCAATGAAGTTGTTAGCCCTTTCAGCTTCAAACTGAATGTGAGTTGAATCTACTTGAATGGCTGCAAATGGTATGGCCACATCATTGGGGCATAATGGCTGAAATCCCAACCCTACCTGAAAGGGGATTTTCCTGTTGAGTTTTGGAGAGCTATGTTGTAGATGTGTTGGACATAGGAGATACTTTCATCCCACGTGTGTGGATGCTTCAAGTTTTACATTCGCAGAATGTGTATGATCATCCTATTAACAACCTTTGTTTCACCATCAATTTAGGGATGGAAAGTTGTGGACTTAGTAAGATTTTTATCCAACATCGACCAGAGACTTGACCAAAATGCACTTAGGAATATTTTGTCCTGATCTAAGACAATGGACTGTGGGATCCCAAAGTGTACCCACACTCTCTCAAAGAAGAGATTAGCAGTGGCCTCTGTTGTGATACTCTTCTTGCACGCCACCATGATGGCCATCTTAGAGAATATATCGATGACCACGAAAACAAAATCGTTGTCATGCTTAGTAGAAGGAAGGCTAGACATGTAATCCATGGAGATAGATTCCCAAGGCCGGCTAGGAATAGGTAGAGGAGTATACATGCCTTGCTTCTTGATGGCTGGTTTGGAAATGGCATGGGAGGTGCAAGATCTAATGTACTTCCCAACATCCTGATGAAGTTTCGGCCAATAGAAATACTTCTTCAATACCACCACTCTTTTCTCTACTCCTAAATTTCCAACAACCCGAATGTAGTGTGCCTCCCAACTCATCTTGGCACGCTCATTTGAAGGAACACATATGTGTCCCACGTGACATAACAGTGCATCTTGAAGGTGAAAATTTGGAACTTTCTTCCCTTCCAGGAGTGTCTGGTATATGCTATCGAATTTTGGATCACTCATGTAAATATGCGGCCACCCCAATGTCTTGTGCCCACAGGAGTCGAGCACAATTATCAATGCCATGATCGGTGGTCAGCTGAGGCAACCAAAAATTTTATTGGTATTTCCATTCTTATACTTAATGTTCAAATGGAACTATTGCACATAGGTGGACCATTTCTAATGGAAATCATTCTAAAACCTCCCTTGTGTCTATGTGAATTGTAGAGGTCAGTGGTCTGTATGGATGAACGTTTCCTTCCTGAGAATGTAATTCTTCCATTGAGGGCAGGCCTACATAATGAAATACATTTCTTTGTCATAAGTGGGGTACTTTTGGACTGTGTTTGAAAGTGTCTCACTGTGGTAAGCCACTGGATTCCCATGCTGAGTAAGAACTACACCAATAGCATAGTCAGAGGAATTTGTCTCAATCTCAAACGGTTGTTGCAAGTATGGTAATGTGAGCATTGGTGCATAATAGAGGTGATTCTTCAACTCAAAGAACGATTTTTTTTGGGTTTATGACCAAAAAGACTTTTCTTTCGCTCTACCCTTGATGGCTTTAATTAAAGGCCAAGTGATATGAGAGAACCCCAACACGAACCTATGGTAGAAATTGGCAAGACCCAAAAAAATGAAAAGCTCTGTTAGAGTGGTTAGGGCTAGCCAATCTTGAATGACTTGTATCTTGGATGGGTCCACATGTATAGCCTACTCATTAATGATGTATCCCAAATATTGAACCTGGGTTAGGCCAAAGGTGCATTTCTCCAAGTTAGCACACAACTTGTGTTGTTGCAGGTTTTAAAGGACCTATCGCATATGGTGGAGGTTCTCTTCCCAACTCTGGTTGAAGATCAAAATTTCATTTAAATACACCACCACGAATGCATTGGTGAAGGGTCACAAGATGTTGTCCATCAGTCTCACGAATATTTCAGGGGCATTTGTTATTTTGAATAGCATGACCAACCATTTGAAAAGGCCCTCTTTGGATTTAAAGGCAGTCTTCCACACATGAGAGGGTTTGATAAGCACCTAGTGAAAACCTGACTTCAAGTCAATCTTGCTAAAATATTTGGCCCCTTTGAGCTAGTCTAGAAGATCATCAATCTACAAGATTAGGTACCTATTGTGGACAGTGACCATGTTTAGCTTTTGTTAGTCAATACAGAGGCTCTAGGTCCCATCCTTCTTCTGTACTAATACAATCGGGCCCCCACAAGGCGATGTGCTTGCCTTGTTGTGCCCTTTCTGCAATAGTTCCTGAATCTACCTCTTGATCTCATTGTTCTCTAGAACAAAGCACGATAGATCAGTCCATTGGGTAACAACATGCCTGGTGTCATATTGATGGAGTGTTTGACCTGACAGTGCAGGGGTACCCTTGTGGGTGAGGCAAAAATATCTGTATACTCCTCCACGACCTTGTCCATCTATTGTTGTTGTGCAGAGGTGCCCTACCTGGAAACCGTGACCACAATATTCTTCTTACCTTGGGGATGAATCATAATGAAAACAAATTTCCTGGTCTTGGAAATGATCTAACTGAATTTATTTGTAGCAATCAAAGAGATGGCAATAGGAGGGGCTACCTCCGATATCCTGTAAAACTTATTAGCTAAAGTAATAATCAGAGAGTGAAGTCTAGACTCATTTACAAGGTGTCACTTAAACAAGTATGGTTGTCCTAAGAATACATCACAAACTTCAAGAGGAGAAACATAACATCATACCTCATCTATGAAGGGCTTGATGTTGTAGAGAAGGTGACACTACTGGCTGACATGAAGATCTCGTCCTTGGTGAAGCCACCCGATGGTGTAAAACTATGGATGTGTTGTAGTCTTTAGGCCCAACTAATTCATGACCTCTATTGAAATGAGGTTCTTTTGGCTCTCCCTGTCGACAATGAACTGTAGAAGAGAACCCTTTGCCCACATCTCTGATTGGAAGAGGCATTCCCCCTCCTCTGGATCTTCAGGCTCAATCTTCTAAATCTTGGTGGTGGCCATGGTGGCACTGGGCTTCGCATCAATGATTTATTTCACTTTTTTAGTTCCCTTATTGGGTTTTTATTTAGAGATAGATCCTACATCAGATTTAGAATCATTCATCTCAGCCACTAATGACTATTTGGCTTGACACCACTTGTATTGTGAGTGGAGCTCTTATGGAACTCACACCATTTTCCCATGTCCTTCTTCATCTTCATGGTGTTGTTCTTTGCTTGCAGCTTCAACGGGCTGTCCTGGGTAGCCCCGCCTTGGCTTGGTCCTTTGTTCTATTGTTTGGGGGCACCTTTTCCTTGTTTTTGATTTGCAGATCCGAAGTCCCACTTCTTATATTTAAACTTCTGCTCAATCTTGACAACACACCGATACGCCATGCCGAGTGAGGAAATGTCGAAGAACTCCATCTCATCCTTGATGTATTTGTGTAGATAGCTGCAATACTAGAGCACCAAATTCCACTCAATATCCTTGATACCTAGCTTTGTGTGAAGGGTATGGAAAATATTTGTGAATTATGGCACATCTTGGTCCCTTTCCTACCGTAGTGTGGTCCACTTTATGTATTTGTCTTCATAGCTCCCGATAGGGTAATATTGTTCCTTGATGGCATCTCAAAAAGAATTCCAAGTGGGTGCGACTGAAAACATCAAGGACTCACTATCGTCCTTTTGTTCACAGTAGGTTTCCCACCAGTCCTTGACATGTGGGGCAGCTTTGAGAAGTGAAAAATCAATCTTTTCCCAATTGGAAAAGTCATGAACTGAAAAATATCCTTCCAATAGATTTAACCATTTATCTACAACATCTGCATCTATAAGGCCTTTGAATATGGGAATATCAAAGTTAACTTGTAGATTAAAATGAGTGGCACCTCCAGTGTGGCTATTGGATGAAGATGCATCGCTTGTGGGTAGCAGTCGAAGGATCTAGTAAAATTTATCCATCATCGCATCCCTTTGTCTCTCAAGGTCTTCCTCAAGCAACACTTTGGAAGGATCTCCTGTCCCCTCATTTTTATTTTCTTTCTCCATGTGAGGTCGTTGGGTTTTGCGAGGTTGATCTTGCAATGGTTCAAACAGATCAAGCCCTAACTCCTTATACCCTGACCTCATTGGGGACATGCAAAGAAAAACAGAGAAAGAGCAGACCGCTCTAATACCATTGATCCAAACTTTAACAAGAATGAAAAAACTTACAAATATAATCATAAACAAAGAGATGAAACAGAAAAAACACTTCATTTCATTAATAAAAAATATTGAACTATGCTTACAAATAGAATGGAAATAAGATAGCTCGAGTGATGGTAGCTTATCTCTGAGAAGAGATGTTGCAACTACATCCTCTGAACTATGTTACAATGAGGCTCAATGGTGTCTTTATTATTGGAAAACATGAGAAAACCATAAAGAACCAAAACCCTAACCCCAGGAGATGTGACACCATGAGTTTGTGGGCCCCGTTGGGGATAGTTGAGCAGCCAAATTCACTGGGTCGTAACTTGGTCATATTATCTCCATTCGGCACGTATGCTACCTTGTTGGAAAGATCTCATCAAGTACTAAAGGTTTCAATTCAGACCCGTGCCTATGGCCATGAGTGTTGCGGGTGAAACCACCCTAGGGTCTTGGGTTGAGAACCCCAACAGAGTGGAGGGCAAACCAGAACAAGACTTGCTTAAGTAATCAACCTAAATGCTTATTCTACTGAATTGTGTAAGAGTGTCCTTACCCAGAAGTCCTACGTTTGAGTAGATATCGCAGGGTGCAAACCCTCAGCTTCTTTTGATATCTTCAAAACCTGAATATTATTCAAATGAAACATACACAAAAGTAGAAATATAAAGCATGTTCATGATATTAAATTTAAATCATATAAATGAATGAACAATTACGCATCAATGTAAGATTCATAAACGAATTACAATGTAAATAGATGCATAAACACATTTAATATTAGAAACAGAACATCATTCCTTTATTGAAGTTAGCTACAAGTAAAGTGGAGAAATATGACCTGATTCCTTCTCCGACTCCAAGCAGAATCGTCCTCCCAACCCGTCCTTTCCTAGCCTTAGCAATCTTCCTCCATCAACAATGCAAGGATATCTTCAAGAAAGATGAAGGATATCTCCAATAAGGAAACAAGGGTTTCCTGAAGCTTTGGGGAACGCAGGAGGCACAGGGATTTTATTAGACTCGATCAGGTATAATCTCACTATAGTATCAATATCTCATCTCTTCTCCCTTAAGGGCTTCCCATGGAGGTTTATTTATACTTCTCCAGATTATTTTTTTCAGTTGGGAAATAGTTGGGCCACAGGCAATAGGAGGTGAGTAACGGGTAAAACTGGTGAACTCCACCCGAAATTAAGGAAATTTATTTTTTAAGTGTTTTAACATATGTACACATGTTGAGTATATGGTGACCTGCATGTACACACTTTTATCATAGGGAAAAGTAGCGTATAGGGAATAAAACATTGTTTTTTAGATTTTGGACCAAGTCTGGAAGGAAGGGTTTCCCTATGCCATAGTTAGAGCATCAAATCTACCAAGAGTGGTAAATGGTGCTATAACAGATGCCCCCTAATATATGAGGTCAGAAGGGGTACATGATGGATGAAATGTATTAAGTGTATAGAAGGAATCATGCCGAGACCAAGGAGGAGTTCACTAGAATTCAGCTTGCCAAGCCAGCAAAAGAGATCAGAAAGAAACTGTTGTTTGAGGCAAGCATACCCATGCTCAGAAATAGTAAAGCATGTTTGTGTGTCAAGTAAAAAAGTGGATCCAATATGTATACAAATATAAAGGAAATGAAAATACATAATGGATCATCTGATCATAATCAAGAAAGTACATGTCTGAATATCCCACATAAAGAGCTGATCAAAGATGTTGAAGAATGAAGCTAATCACTAAAGTCAAGAAACCGATCCAAATATTACCAAGTGAACATGATGCAATAAATGGTACTACACTACAACTCGGGGGAAAACATATAAGATGTCGTTGTAAATAACTGCAACATATAAGGTGGATGGTGTCAACTAGCAGACACACGAGCAATTGACAAGTGAACAAAAACATGTTGATGCAAGCCCGAAGTCTTCACTGACCACTGTGGTACATTTCTACACAATGGGAATAAATGATCTGAATTCGACCATGGGAGAAATTGCTTGATTACTGGTCATTATTGTATACCGTTAACAAATGCATGGCTACTCACCAATAATGATGATGAGAGTCAAGGTACCTAGTACAATCTAACAAGTACAAATACATGAGTTGTAGTTGAACACTTGAAAGAATCTATCAATCAGGAGGCAACGATGCTTTCCCACTATCGATAGCGAAGGAATCTGCCACTGATGACTACAATCCCTAAGGTACTTCCAAATGGACTCTAGATCTCTTTCCCAAAGAAATGAGCTGAAGTTGATGGGAAAAGATCTGCTAGAAGGAAGGCATTAAGGCATCCTTCATCAATCTAGCGCGATTATAACTCGTAGGCCAATAATATGGAAGGAATCGTATGAGCAAAGATGTAGTAACCCAACTGAAGTACATTTCTGTCATACACAAGATGTGGCTAGCACATGATAGAAACCATCTGAACCAACCAATAATGAAAGATGACATAGAGGCAAGGAATCTACCAATAGGGTCAAATGGAAACCAAGGCACTGCACGAATCCCAAGGTTTGATAATGAAAGCTGATGTCGAACACAAGGGAAACCACTTATTCAAAGACCCATGATATTGATCGATGTTGAACACAAGGTGACCTATCAATAATGAAAATAAGGCTAGGGTGCAGCTCTAGATCTGCCCTCAAAGAAATTTGTCGTAGTCGATAAGAGCAAGATCCACCATCAAGAACTCAATGGATACCTTCTCAAACCAGAATGAGCAAAGGACCAATATAGCTGATGTGATAACGAACATGACGCTAAAAAATAGGGATGGTCGACTGAAAAATAGGTCAAGGGACACCACAGAGAGGCCGACTCACATTTACTTCCCTTGAAAAAAAGCACGACTCAACTATGACTACATGGCAACATATGATAACTTTGTATAAGTTCGTCATGCGGGAGGCATAAGCAAACTCTCCATATGATTGGAAGAGGTAACCAATTGGAGGAGTACTGACTCAACAACAAGGTTAAGGCTTTCCTTAATTCAAACTAAAGCCCATCCCAATGGAGGAAAGACTTACTTTTGAGTGCTTTGTTCAAGGGTGACACAATTGACTCTAGCTACCATCAAATATGGAAATAATGTCTCGTTCCCACTCTTTTTGGAATATATAATTTTGTTGTCTTTTTCTTTTATATGAAGCTTGAAAAAGAATAAAATAATGCTATAGTACAATGGAAAGAACAAGTGTCTAAAAAACAGCTCTAGTTCCTGGGAGAGGAACATTCCTATGCTCAATGCAAGGTGGTGAAACTGGTCTAGGACACTCAAAGGAATGTTCTTTCCACAGGTGAAAGGGTGTGTCAAGTCACAGAGGCTAAGTGATTGAAGGGTTGATTTTGAAAAATACATGGTCGAAAAGTGGCTTAAACACGAGTCCAAATGAAGTCGGCTCAAGGCCACAAGGTGAAAATAGTCAATATGCAATGCAGAAGTACAATTCAACACAGAGACATAGCATATAAGAATGAGAATGAGTCTTCAATGCACAAGTCATGGCAAGACTAAAGAGGACTCCTGGGTCTACTCTATAGCAGCATGGGCAACAAATGTCAGTAAGTATCTAACTAAGTTTCCCATGTAAACGTTGGCTCTACCATCGTGTCATGATTTTAAAGTTAGAGAGTGAAAATGGTTTGTGAACCAAGACACAATGGGGTCGACAGAAGGGAAAACATATTGCAGTATGGAGGCTAGAATGAAAAATGCATTGGAAAGTGTTATTCCCTAACCTATATGCTAGTAAGAAAATGATATCTGCCATGACGAGTTTGTGGTAATGGGACCAAAACACTTTCTCGAAGAAGTCTCCAAAATTTCTTGTAAAGACAACCCATTCCTGACACTCCAAGCCAAAAGGTCAAAAAGTCCATAAGATAAAAAACAACTTTTGAAAAAATAATTTTCATTTTGCCACCTATATAAGGACTCAGACTCACATTTTTGTCATTTGTGTTTTGAGCAAGGAGCTATGGAGGCAAACTCAAACAAACTTCCTCCGTCTAATACAACCATTCAAATCACTCCAAAACTTCTAGGTAACCATTTTATCATGCTTTTAATCATTTTTGATACTTTTTAGATGTATTTTTCATAATCTGACCGTAGGAAAATATGTTAAAAATTTCAACTCTGCATACACGAGGGTTGAATACAGGTAACCCATATATACGAGGGCCCTACAAGTGACTATGTAAAAAGGGAACTCGTGTGTGTGCAACTAAAAAATTTAAAACTTAAATCTAATTATTTGAAACATCTTTTTTGGGCAGGATGACAATCACCTGAAGGGAAAGGGAGCATAGTGCCATTGATAACCAAGTAATGGAGGATCAAAATGCCTTAGATGCTTTGAGAGGTTGTGGCTTGCTAAAATTCTTTAAAATGCCAAATATGAAAACGAACACACGATTTCTTGAGTTGTTGATTCATTACTGGAGTGTAGAGGATGATTCATTAATGATCGATTAGATGCCCCTAAGTATCAAGATCGTATATATTTACTTCATTACCAGTATTTCTCAAAGGGGAGAGATACTGCATTCTACTAGGAGGACAAGAGGTAGTCTTAATGTTGAAGACTACGTCCACATATACTGTCCTAGTCATCCTGAAAAGATTGGAAGCCAAATTCCAATCAATCATGTAGAGAGCTTATGCTTGAATATCCTACTATTTACCATTGACATGGGTAACGATTCTGCTACTTTACATCAGGCCTCATGAGTATCCATGAGCCTAACAGTGGAATGCCTCACTATTATGTTTGATTGGTGTACACCTCTATTGACCAACATGAAGAACCAACTCACTTCCATTCAGAAGGGTTAGACAAAGAATTTTGTATGCGGCACAACCTTATTCTCGTTCTTCTTTGAGAAAATACCTAGGCTTCAACCCAAGGTGCTATCGACCATAAACAACTCTAGGGATCCGTGGGTGGGCAGATGGGCTAACCTAATGAAACGCCTAGGGGGTGGTGATGTCCCTAGGATGAATTTTGATGACAATTTTTTTGCGTGGTGGGATTTACGAGTAATCATAGACGATGACTACCTCTACACCGAAATGGACTTTCGAGGAGATCCAGATTTAGTATTACCACCAAATGCAACATGGGGTGCCATAGGTAATAATTTTTAATTTTTTGAATTTCTTAATTTTTTGGATTTTTAATATAGTTGATCTTAAAAATATTTTCTTGTGACAAAACACTTACAAAATATATGATCATGTTTCAAATGTGGGGAAGTGAGACATGACGGATTTCCCCGACATACGTGTCATGGAAGAGATGCCGAAGGGGCTGCAGCTAAGACAAAGAGAGTTCTCCATGTAGTTCAGAGGAACTTGGTGAGACTGACTCACCAAGTACCTATTAGTGCCTAGATTTACCTCAGGCTGAAAAAGGTAGAATCCAGAGCCAACATCAAACCACGCTCAACCTGGTAGCTAGCCCTACTAGGTCAGGAGAGGGCTCTCTCCAGGTCAATCTCAGCAAATTATGATCACTAAGGGCTTGAGATGACTGATATAGCTACTGATCCTAGGCTTGGTATAAGTGAAAAGAGTTTGATTGGATAAAATGATGTGTTTGCTGGCTTTAATGAAAAAGGCATATCTTGGGTGCAGGGAATGAGGCTCAGTCTTGCAGAGGTATTAATGGGGCAAGGTAGGAAACTGTATTTGGCACTCTAAATCAAATGAAATGGATGGATTAGATAGAGGAGGAGTTGAAGAGGGCAAGAGAAGCCATGGATCCTCTCCAAATAGTTGAAAACATTAAGAAACTAAAGCAAACTTCAAGTAGAGCACTGCAATTTCAATGTATTCTACTTACACTCTTGTTTGATTTAGTTGAGAAGAAATAAGAGAAAAAATTACATACATAACACATAAGTAAATTCAAAAATACATAATAAAGCACTGTACCAAGAAAACATGCCACAGGGATCCCAAAGAGTGCTGCAAACCCTGGTCTTAATTCCTTAGCCAAAATGCTGATATGAGTGTACAACGAAGCTCCTTACTTTCTCAAGTGTCCAACCATGCTAATGACTGAAAAAATACATAATATAAACAAATCGTAGCTCATCCTAGCCTCTGGGGGTCGAGCTCACATGTTTAACAATTGTTCCAACTAATTCTAAACTGAGAACAAGAAATCATGTAGTTGAACAACATGCCTCTAGAAACAAGGGAACTGATTCATTCAGTTTCAAACAACTTTTTAACTAATGAATCTACCTACAAAAGTGAAAATTTGACATATTTACATCATGATCCATCATTTACATTAAATTACATCACAATTTAGACATTAATAAAGTGAAAAAGTGAAACTGGTAAAAGCTGGGCGAAAAACAGAGCAATACTTGGTCAAACTGGCAAAATTTCCTCTATGTGTCGCGCCTGATTCTCTATGCATGGCGCCTGTTGGGACCCACTTTTGAAGGCCTTCCCGGTGTCCAAATTCACTCCAAGTGTACTTTCTAGAAAGATCTGCCTGTCTACTTTCCCACCCAAGTGGAATGTTTCAATTTGGCCTTTATTTACCTTGTCAACAATAAAATCTTCCAAGACCGCTTCCTATGTGTCAGAATAGGGGCAGTAAGGTCATGTTTTAAGTGTTTTTGACCTTTCCGAGGGCTCAAAACCTGTCCAAATTTCTTGGCCATTGGTAGCCAAGCATATTTTTCCATGCCAAATCCAAAAATATTGAGCTTTTGTGATTTGGAGGCTCCCATCAAAAGCGAGCGCCACGTGGTGCGGCGCATAGAGAAGAAAATCCTGTTTTTTGTGCCAAAAAAATCAAAAAAGAAAAAACTGCCCCAAATGTTGTTGGGCCAAGGAAGCCTCAACCAATATCTAAAGGTGACCATGCTCCTTTAAGCTCTTTGATGCTCTCTTCAATTTTTCTTTTAAGCTCTTGATTCTCACCTTGCAAACTTTTTTTCTCGCCATATAATGATATGCCATATGTCTCAACAATGCCTTCTCCTTTTTGGCATTCTCCAACAACCTCTCTAAGTTCATATTGACTCTTTTGCACCAAGACTCCCTATCGGCATTGATCTCTTGCTTGATTGAAGTGAACTCCACCCTCCTCCTTTGGGCAACTTGGCAATGCTCCTGAATGTTTCGCAACTCCATGATCGCTTGCTGATCCTCAAGATACTTATTCCTTTTCTCCAAGTACTGTATAGTCCACTTAGCCCTCTCCAAGTTGAGGGACAAGGCATTGATGTTTGCCTGCTGCTCTTGGATGATTTCTTTGAGATTTTCACTTTGCGGGCCCAAATTTGTATCATCATCCTTTATGAGAATGACATCCCGCTCACCTGAAGACCCCTCATCCTGTAATGGCCTCTTACTTTTGTCCTGAACCTGTTGTGCTGATGATGGAAGCGAGACCCCTTCCACCCCGGGTGGAGATAATACTCGCTTTGCTGCTGCGAACAACCGTCTAATGCCCTTCTGATAAGTGATGAACATCAGCATACTAGCGGTCTATGTCTCATGACCCTCATGCTAATAAGAAGGTCCACTTGTGTCATGCGAATCCTTTGAAGGTCCCTGAAGAGCTGTGAAAAACTCACGAGAAATGAAGTCCTCCCAAGTGATGCCCTACAAGCCAAGCTGATGGATGACCACAATTTTTATGAGAGAAAAATGATTTATGCTATTGAAATGTTGCTCAAGAGTTTTGTGTTGTACTAGGGTGGTCATATTCTCAATATTTCAGCACATGAAGTAAGGGAGGTTCATCATCCTTACCCTGGTAAAATGCATCAGCAGCCTAATTTGATAAGCATATAAACGATAGAACCGGCCGTCACATCTGAAATACCTCATTATCAATCTCATCAAAGGAGAATAAGAATCTTTGAGGTACTAAAAAGGAAACACTCTTATGAGTTGTCTCAAATAGTTGGGCTTGATGTATGGTTCATAATGCTGTGGTCAATTTGCTGCCTCTTGTTCCATTGCTCTCCAATATTAGGAATGTCGGTTGCTAGTGAAATAGATTCTAGTGTTAAAGTGAACGTGACACCAGCTAGAGTGGCTTGATCATCATGTAAATGCAGCACAAAAAAACAATCCAACTCATGATGAAACTGAATGCTAGCAGCCTTCTCACAAAATTCATAGCAGGACTGGCGCTGAAAACAAGAGATGGCAAGAGGGCAAGCCTGTAATTCAACAAGAGTGGTTGGTTCTTCTCGAATATGCTTGCCACCTCTATGAGGCCTCCTGGGTGCATGTACCTCTGTAGGTGAGTCACTGTGTGTCTCCTCTTCATAATCATATGAGGGATCAGATTCCATCTCTGCTAGTGATTAAACTATCTTGATGCGAAGTAGGTGATGATGTTTTGAACTGTCTTGAACTGTCTTGATGATGTGTTTTGACTTTTACCACCAAGGGAAGAGTGATATGAGGGATTGTAGAGGGAGGGAAAAATGAAGGATTTTATGGAATGTTGGGATAGGGTTTAGTTAGGGAAATAGGGAATTAGGGATTGATTTAGGAGTTTTTGGTATAGGACTAGGGTTTGGGAATTTTTGTTTGGGATTTTGGGAAATGGGAATTCGGGTAGGAATAGATGATGTTTTAGGAATGTGTGAATTTAGGGAATAGGGAGATCAGGGAAAATGAGTGAGGGAGTGGAAAGGTGAGGGAATAACTTGGCAGCCAAATAATTGATACAAACCCTAGCACTGTTTTCTTTGGGGAGAGAGGTAGGGTTTGATTTTCTTATCCAACCACCATAAGACAACCACCATAAAACAACCACCAAAATTGGATGAAAAACAGTGATAGAGGCTCAACCTACTTGCACAAATGATGATCCACGCGTTTTGGGAAATTTGGAATGAATTGTTGAAGGTTTCAGGCTTGCCGACTATATGCGCCATGCATCAAACCCAACGCGTTGTGCCAGTTATGTGCGTCGCGCCCGTGTAAATTTGCACTGGCAATCGCAGAACAATGCGCCGTGCCTACTATGTGCGTCGCGCCACCTACCCAGTGCAATGTGCCTCTGTATTGGGGCGATTTTTCACCAACCTTATCTCACTTGCTCACCAACATGGCTTTTCCTTGCTTCCACTTTGTCTTTGAGTGCAAATGAGCTTTTCAAATTGAAAAAATGACCTATATACAAGGAGTCTTTTAATTTTTTGGTTTTCAAAACCCACCTTTACAATGTTTTGAAAATGACTTTATTTGAACTCTGTTTTGAACTTTTTCACCTTATTAGAGCTTGTGATGAACTGAATGACTTATGTTTTTCTTGTTTTGCAGGGGGTTGGAGCTACTGAGGCTAAGGAAAGTGACCAGGGTTACAGATGAAATTATTTACATATGAAGATGATGAAATTACATGAATTTGTACAATAAAAGCAAAAATACTCTGTTTTTCCTCAAAACAGAGTTTTGAGGAAAACTGCATCTCTGAACACTTGATATGAAATTTATTGATGCTGGAGCTTCCTCATGTGCTTGCTGGTTGTTTCTGGACATTTTGAAACACTTTTTGATGAAAACCTAAACCTAAATGACAATTAAACCCTGAAAGACTTTTGCAAACTTGAAGACAAAAAGGTGACTGAATATGCTTTTTGATGAATAAACATGAGCCAGCAAGTAAATGACATGAGGGAAACTGTAGGAGAATCCACTACCGTCAGATGATCCATGCGCCTAATGGGATGTAGCTGACATGGCAGGACAACTAATATGAAATGCAATAAGAGGATTTGATCTTTGACAGAGGGATGAAGATATCGACACTAACATTGGCTCCAATGGGGATGGTAGCTCCTTGGAGGTGCCAAGAACTACAAATCTTTGGGAAAGAAGGTAGTGCCTTCGTCCATTGGGCTATGGAGCCAATAACTTCGACAAAACAAAACTGAACTCTTGACTTAAAGACTCAATTTCAGGACTGAATGTGACTCAAAATTAACTGAAAGACCTAACTCTTAACAAACCAAACCAACACTAAAATCAAACTTCAACTTTATAGCCTTCACCCCGGGCCTCAAACTGAAGAATGAAAGCAGTACACACTTGCAATGGAATTTAAACAAACCAGTATATACAGTGATGAATAGGATAGTAGAAAACATTTCACAAATAATATTGTTTGAGGAGCCAACCATTGACCAGCCCACCAGGATAATCTTCGCCATTCAGCTCCTACAAAAGGAAAGCATTTTGGCCCCGATATGTAGCAATCTTGTATGGTCCTTTCCAAATATTTTCAAATTTGCCATGTTTACCTTTCTCTTCATCCCTTGCATCCGATTTCAGCACTATGTCTCCTATTTCAAACTTGTCCGCCTTTGCTTTTTGGTCATATATTCTCTTGATTCTTTCTTGCAGCTTAAAAGTATTCTAAAATACCTCCTCCCTAGTTTGCTGCAAATGAATCATTTGATTGATCCTCTGCTACAAACCATCATCTTCGTTGCTCGCTTCTTGCAGAAATTTGACCACCGGGACTATCAAAGAGGTTGAGAAGACTGTGTCCACACTGTACACAAGCTCAAAAGGAGACATGCCTATATATTTCTTTTGACTTACCCTGTCAGCCCAAAGTGCATTGACCAGATTTTTGTGCCAACTTTTCTTGTTAGTTTCCAGCAGTTTTTTGATAATGTTGACAAGAGATTTATTTGAGGATTCCGCCAATTCATTGCCTTGTGGGTAATAGGCAGTCGAATGCCCCAAAGTGATTTGATAATTATGACAAAAATCAATCATTCTTTTCCATTTGAAGGCTATTGCATTTTCAGTGATCAGCTTATTTGGACAACCAAAATGAGACACAATGTTGTTTTCAAGAAATGAGATAATTACTGAATCGGTGGCCTGTCTTGAAGGAATCACCTCAATCCATTTGGTGAAATAATCCATCGCTGTGAGGATCCAATTAGGTTGCGCTAAAGAAGAAGGATGAATCTCACCGATGAAATCCAAACCCCACTACTGAAATGGAGAACTTACTTCAATGGGCTTGAGCGATAAAGGCGACAACTTCCTCTTACCTTGAAAAATCTAACATTCGTGGCAGCTGCCCACGTTTTTGTACACATCAGCAAAAAGAGTTGGCCAATAATACCCAGCTCTCAATATTTTATTGGCTGTTCTCTTCCAGAAAACATGGCCTTCATAATCTCCTTTGTGAAAATCTTCCATCACCTGTTTTGCCTATTCTTCCACTAAAAAATTTAGCAATACACCACCGGGGTCTTTCCAATAAAGTGCACCATTCATAATACAAAACTTTGCAGCCTTCAATTTCAGTGTCCTACTTTTATTATTAACCATTCTGGGTGGTGATAGATTTTGGAGTACATAAACAATGTCCGAATACCAAGGAGAAAGAAGGAAAATTTCTAATACCTGAGTGGGCAGATTCTCTTCATCTTCTTTGGACATAGCAGTAATTAGATTAATGTCTAAGACGTGCAGATTTCACTTGGCCGTTAGTTTAGCCAGGACCTGTCCTTTAATGAGCTTTTGTCAGTTTGATTTTCATGTCATACTCCAACAAGGCAGAAATCCATTTGCCTCTTCTCCCCTCCGGATCTGTTTGCACTAAGACATCCTTAACAATAGCATTAGGTACATAAGAAAGGATGTGGGACTGCAAAATATAAACCTAAAATTTTTTTAATGCCTTTACCAAAGCAAGGGCCTATTTTTTAATAATATTGTACTTCAAAGCCGCATCCATTATGGTTCTGCTAAAAAATGCGATTGGCTTCTCGAGCTGGTCTCTTTTCTGCATCAAGACCGTTGCCATAGTATGATCCGAGGAAAATGAAAACAAAATAAAATCCTGAGTATAGTCTGGGTTGATCAAAACCAGAGCTGAAGAAAGAGCTAATTTCACCAAATTGAAGGACTTAACTGCTTCCTCCGTCCACCTTACTGCACTATCCTTTTTGAGCATGTTTGTGATTTCCCTTAAATGTTCTACAAGATTGGGCACAAAGCGACGTAAGAAATTTATCTTACCATTGAAGGATTGGATTTCTTTCTTACTTCGTGGAAAATCAATCTTTTGAATGGCCTCCACCTGAGCTGGATCGATGTAGATGCCTTCCTTTGAGATAATATGTTGGAGAAGCTTGCCTTCATCCATGGCGAACAAACTTTTCTTCTGATTGAGAGAGATGCCATACTTCGTACACCACTAAAACACAATCTTCAAGTGATAAAGGTGATCTTCATCTAAATTAGAGAAAACTATCAACTCATCAAGATAAACCACTAGAAAGACATCTTTTCATTAGCAAATGCAGTATCCATCACCCGCTGAAAGGTTGCACCAGCATTTTTCAATCCGAAAGGCATCTTTGCATAATGAAAAGTTCCCCACAAAGCGGTGAATGTTGTTTTCTCTCGATCATCCTCATGGACCGGGTTTTGGTTATAACCCAAATAACCATCAAGTAGTGACATCGGGGATGCTCCAACTACTCTTTGAAGTATGTGATCCATCTTGGGCAAGGGATAGTTGTCTTTTAAAGATACTTTGTTCAGATTTCTACAATCAATACATAGTCGAATATCACCTGTTTTCTTGTGCACGGGCACCAAATTTGAAATCCAATCTGAAAACCTTATGGGGACTATGATACCGACTTTATACAACCGATTCACTTCCTTCTCAATTGAGGGAAGCGACTTTGGATTTATTCTTCTTAGATTTTGACGAAATGACTTTTGATTAGGCTTGATCGGGATGACATGTTGAATTATACTTGTACCATATGACTTCAAATCTGAATAATCCCAAGAAAATACATTAGTAAAAGAGGATAACAAACTGATATAGTTTTCTTTTACCTGTGGAGGCAACACCTTTGATAATTTTACCATCTTAGGATTTTCAGCTGATCCCATGTTCACATCCTTAATTCCTTTCTCGGTTGGTAGCAAGCTTGGTTTTCGTGTCACATCATCATGATCAAAAAGCTCCTCTAAAGGTATTAGACCTTTAGGAATGATGTTTTCCTTGAGCTGCAAAACTTCCATTTGATTGACTTCTATATCAGCCTCACCATCATCATACTCCACATCAATAGAAGTGTCTTTGAATTTACCTTTGTTTTGTAGAAATTCATCGATCTCATCATCATCTTGGAACATTTTCCAATACCTTTGATTGTCAGGGACAGCTGCGTGATGCTTCACATGAATCTCAAACTTGTTGTTTGAATTCATTGGAATTTTCAAATTACTTGTTGTTGTTACAAGTGAATCGGCAATGACATTCTAAGCATGGGGGACACATGTCAAAGTGCAATATGAAGATTGTAGGTTTTAACCCCGTACATAAATTACTTGCATATGAATTCTAAATCACAGGAAAAATAAAAATGTGAGAGCATAACACATAAAACACATATACACAAAGATTTCC
>APFE030791598.1:99359-110810 GCA_000404065.3 Pinus taeda
CTTCTCAATCTCTATCTTTCCGCTGCTCGCCATATTCTTTCACCACCAGAATCGATCTCACAGATCTCCCACTGAACAAGGTCTACCACAGGCCCGAGCGAAACCCCTCAGCAACAAATGCGTCCCCTTGAAGCCAAAACAGCTCTGATGTCAAATGTAGGTTTTAACCCCGTACAGAAATTACCTGCATACGAATTCTAAATCACAAGAAAAAAATAAAAATGCGATAGCATAACACATAAAACACATATACACAGAGATTTCCCACTAGATCTCAAAACCGAGACTACTAGCTTGATTTTTCATTCTATTCCTTTCAATGTTACAATACATATTTATACATGCCGAAGCATCCAATACCATGGACCGAAAACCATCGCGTCCAAAACCATGGACCGACAAACCATAGGTAGGTTCGCCCAACCTAATATAGGGTCCAATTTTTTTTTTTCTCAGGGCGCTACCCCGAACCCCGTAGAGGGGGGCTACCTGCCCCCCTCAAACCCCCCAGATAGGGGGGGCTGCCGCCCCCCTGTGACCCCCTCGCTGCATAATCGGCGCAATGAAGGGGGGGCTCCACCCCCCATCTAACCCCCCGGTTCACTACATATGTTAGTCGTGGAAAGAATATAACACAACCCAACAAAAATACCTTCAAGATATCCATTACTGCATTGTGATAGGTCCGCATTCGAGGATGCTTAGCTTGATATTCCCCTTTCACCTGCTTGATAACTAACTCAGAGTCGCCATACACTGAAATCCTTTTGGCATTCAACTTTCTAAGAATTTTTAAACTAGCAATTAAAGCTTCATATTCAGCCTCATTATTTGAACAGTCAAAAGCTAGTTTATAAGAACAGACCCTTACATTGCTTGGTACTTTGTTTGGGGCGAAAATAGGGCTACGTATCCAAATGCCAATTCCAGCACCTTCCCTTCCTACTACGCCATCAAAATCCATGCTCCACAAGCCTGCTTCATCCTCTTCTAAATGTTGAAATTCTGTTTGTTCTGTTTCTCTTCTTTGTTGTTCTTCATTGTGTTGCTGCTGTCGGAAAGCTGTTTGCTCAGTGGCACTATCAAGTCTTTTCCTTTCTTGCTTTAAAACTCCTCTGAAATTTTCAGAGATCTTGGGAATGTCTTCTACTTCAACTACTTGGCTATTTACATCATTAAAGCTATCTGAATACAAAACAAATGATTCTAAATCAATATGTACATATTTGATTGGATGATTTACCGGCTTCTCCTTGCTAGTGATCATGTACTTCATCTTTTGTTCCCAGTATAGTTTCCTCATCTGACCGAACAAGAGAATGGTAGCATAGGAGAAATCAAGCTACATTGTCCCTTTGATCTTTTCTCCCCAAGATCTGGAAAGAAGCATGCCAAATCTGGGAGGTATATCCGCTACAACCACATCCATCAAAACATTTTTAGCTGGAATATGATCCAAACTGACCACCAAATCCTTAGTAAGGCCAATGCAGCTTACTTTACCAAAATCGAAAGGGTAAAGGTCATGATATTTTCTAGTGATATCCAATGCCAATTTCTCCATGATGGCCTTAGGCATAAGATTATGAGAGGCTCCAGAATCAAACATAGCATTATGCAACACAAAGTCATACACCTTGAGACTGATATAAAAAGGAGATACATCACTATCTTGAGACTGAACTTACAATGTTGGACCAAAAATCAACTTGGGAATGTCATCCTCCACGTTCACCATATCAAATGATGGATCTAGATTCAAAATTTTCGACACCTGACCTTTATAATTACTGTTCTTCATCAACTTAGTCAAAGGAATGGATATTTTTAACTTAGCGATTTCATTTTCTAAGTCAAAAACTGAAATGTTTTCTACCTCTTTCGCTCAAACATCCTTCTTTTCAGTTTTCTCTTTTGACATACTTGGCTGATTGGATCTCTCATTTGCTGATGGCGTTTTGCTGGTGGTAGGATCAGCTGTATCTTTTCCCTTTTTTTGCATATTAGGAGGATCATTCTTTAGCACTGCTACCTCCTTTCTTTTCTGAATTGGATTCACGAGCACATCTCTACTCTGAAGTAAATATTGTCGCTGTTGAGATGACAAAGCATTCATGTATCCTCTTTGGTACTCATTGGACTCTTCCTCAAGAACGGTTTCATTTTCCAAAATGAAATTTTCATCTCTTTGTTCAGTTGAATTCTCGGAGTACTCCTCATCGTCAGTGATGAAAATTGGCATATCATCTGGTGTAAAGAAATGATTTTCTTCCCCAATCACATTCTCCTCTTCATCTGATTCTGGAACATGTACGAAATTCTGTTGTAAATGTGTCTGCACTTGTTGTTGCGTTGCTTGATCTTGGGCTCGCTGCTCTCTTTGTTTGATCCTAAATTGTGGTTGCTGCTGGCCATGGAAGTTAGGATTTCTGACTTGGGGTTCAAGCTTGTCAAGTTTCATCCTATCAAGTATCTGCTCCACCATCCAAAGAACTTGATCTGAAGTGGAAGGCTCTTCCTTTATCATGACTTTCTTTTTAGCTCTTTCTCTAGCTCTTTTGGAAAGCAAATTTGCTTCAACGCTGACTGCAATCTTCTGCATGTCTTCCAAAGTGGCTGGATCTCTCTCTCTCAATTGATAGGCCATATCAGTATCAAAACCATCTGGAAACTTAATCAAGGCTAGCTCCATAGTTACCTTTATATCATCAGGAATTGCATTGTAAACAGAATTGAAACAAATACAATAATCTTGGACAAACTCACCAACATTCCGCTTGATGTGCTCATATTCGGAGAGGATATGAAGAGGATTTTTCTTCACTTCCCAGTGATCTAAGAACTGTCTTTGCAGATTGGCCAATGTAGTGATACTTGTAGCTGGAAAATCTCTGAACCATTTCCTCACTTCACTGCCAAATGTTTGTACAAACAGTCTCATTATCACATTTTCGGCATCAATCTCATGAAGGTCGAAGAAATCTGTCATTCTATCCACATGTTGCTGAGCTGTAACATGTGAGGAGTGCCATCAAACAAAGGAATTTTGCTTTGATAATCGGTGGGAATATCATCCAAATTATGAGGCAGCGCAAGGGGTGCAAAATGAGCAGCCGTTGCTCTTGGTGGATTCGGTCTTGGGGATGTTGGCGGAGTGGGTGCAGCTGATGTACGGGGTGTATGAGGAGGTGTGTGTGGAGGTGAAGCAATTTTGGATGTCTGAGGAGTAGAAGGAGTAGACAGAGGTGATACTACTGCAGAATTTTGATCAGAGATAGTAGGTTGCACAGGGATGGTGGGAATGAAAAGAGTTTCGGTGGAAATTCCGAAGCTAGATGCAATTGTAGAGGATCCAAGGGTTGTAGATGCAGTTTCTAGGAAATCAGCGATGTTCGAAGCCACAATTGAATTTTGGAGTTGTTTCAAGATATAATCATCAATTGACTTATTGGCCCTTTCAGTTTCAAGAGCTGCAACAAACTCTGGATCTAGGACAGTAGAACCAACAACACTTTCAGATTTTGTTTCAAATAGTGACAAACTAAACTGTTCGTCAAACTCAAGCTCGTCAAGATACTAAAAGACTACAGGACATGAATGAGATTTAAACATGGGAATTATAGAACTCTCTTGACGAAGGATTCGTGGAATAAGATTGGGATTCTTGTACACAGGAGGAGGATCTGGATCTGGATTAGCTCTGGTATATCTTCTAGAAGCTAGTGTGCTACTATTTTCAAGAAATCAAATGGACATTAACAACTTGTTCAGCCTATCAAATCCTAAACTTATCATCCAAAAGCTTAGAATTATCAGATGTACTAGGGTGAGTTGCAGGTTAGATATTCCATTTATAAGACTAGACCAGAGATTAACTAAAGTAGCTTTTATCTACTTGCACTAATGCAAAGCAAAAGCGTTTCGAACGCTACCTGGCTAATCTTCAAACTCCGTATGTGGTTTATAAACCGAGGAACACTAACAAACAATCAATTTCTTCCCCAGTATGGTTGCCACTATGTTAGTGCCTAGATTTACCTCAGGCTGAAAAAGGCAAAATCCAGGGCCAACATCAAACCACGCTTAACCTGGTAGCTAGCCCTACTAGGTCAAGAGAGGGCTCTCTCCGGATCAGTCTCAGCAAATTATGATCAGTAAGGGCTTGAGATGATTGATATAGATACTAATCTTAGGATAGGTATAAGTGCAAAGAGTTTGATTGGATAAAATGATGTGTTTGCTGGCTCTAATGAAAAAGGCAGATCTTGGGTGCAAGGAATGAGGCTCAGTCTTACAGAGGTCTCAATGGGGGACGGTAGGCAACTATATTTGGCACTCTAAATCAAATGAGATGGATGGATTAGATAGAGGAGGAGTTGAAGAGAGAAAGAGAAGCCATGGATCCTCTCCAAACAGTTGAAAACATCAAGAAACTAAAGCAAACTTCAAGTAGAGCACAACAATTTCAATGTATTCTACTTACACTCTTGTTGATTTAGCTGAGAAGAAATAAGAGAGAAAATTACATACATAACACGTAAGTAAATTCACAAATACATAAGAAATAATTGTACCAAAACAACATGCCACAGGGATCCCAAAGAGTGCTGCAAACCCTGGTCTCAATTCCTTAGCCAAAATGCTAATATGAGTGTACAATGAAGCTCCTTATTTTCTCAAGAGTCCAACCATGCTAATGACTGAAAAAATACATAATATTGACAAACCATAGCTCATCCTAGCCTCTAGGGGTTGAGCTCACATATTTAGGAGATGTTCCAACTACTTCTAAATGAGAGCCAGAAATCAGGCAGTGGAAAAACATGCCTCTAGAAATAAGGGAATTGATTCATTCAGTTTCAAACAACTTTTTAACTGATGAATCTACCTACAAAAGTGAAAATTTGACATATTTACCTCATGATCCATCAATTTACATTAAATTACATCACAATTTGGACATTAAGAAAGTGAAAAAGTAAAACTGGTAAAAGTTGGGCGAAAAATAGAGCAATACTTGGTCAAACTGGCAAAATTTCCTCTATGCGTCATGCCTGATTCTCTATGTGTAGCGCTTGTTGGGACCCAATTTTGGAGGCCTTCCTGGTGTCCAAATTCACTCCAAGTGTTCTTTCTAGAACGGTCTGCCTGTCTACTTTCCATCCCAAGTGGAAATTTTCAATTTGGCATTAATTTACCCTGTCAAAATTCAAATCTCCCAAGACTACTTCCTGTGTGTCAAAATATGGGCAGTAAGGTCATTTTTTGAGTGTTTTTGACCTTTTTGAGGGCTCAAAACCTATCCCAACTTCTTGGCCATTGGTAGGCAAGTATATTTTTCCATGCCAAATCCAAAAATACTAAGTTTTTGTGATTTGGAGGCTCCCATCAAAAGCGAGCACCACGTGGCGCAACGCAGAGAGTAGAAAATCCTGTTTTTTGTGCCAAAAATTTGAAAAATGCAAAAAGTGCCCCAAATTTTTTGAAATTTGGGCTGAGTCTTCTCTATCAAGCATGTGGTTGGGCCAAGGAAGTCTTAACCAATATATGAAGGTGATCATGCTACTTTCGCCTCGTTGATGCTCTCTTTAATTTTGCCTTTAAGCTCCTGATTCTCGCCTTGCAAACTTTGTTTCTCGCCATATAATGATATGCTATATGTCTCAACAATGCCTTCTCCTTTTTGGCCTTCTCTAGCAACTTCTCTAAGTGAATATTGACTCTTTCGGGCCAAGACTCCCGATCGGCATTGATCTCTTGCTCGAGTGAAGTGAACTCCACCCTCCTCCTTTGGGCAGCTTGGCGATGCTCTCGAATGTTTCGCAACTCCATGATCACTTGCTGATCTTCAAGATGCTTATTCCTTTGCTCCAAGTACTTTATAATCCACTTAGCCCTCTCCAAGTTGAGGGACAAGGCATTGATGTCCACCTACTGCTCTTGGATGATTTCTTTGAGATTTGCACTTTGCGGGCCCACATATGTATCATCATCCTTTATGAGAATGACATCCTGCTCATCCGAACACCCCTCATCCTATAATGGCTTCTTGCCTTTGTCTTGAAACTGTTGTTCTAATGATGGAAGCGAGACCCCTTCCACCCCGGGTGGAGATAATACTCACTTTGCTGCTGCGAACAACCGTCTAATGCCCTTCTCATAAGTGATGAACAACGACATACTGGTGGTTTGTGTCTCATGACCCTTATGCTGATAAGAGGGTCCACCTGTCTCATGCAAAGCCTCTGAAGGTCCTTGAGGAGCTATGAAAGACTCACGAGAAATGAAGTCCTCCCAAGTGATGCCCTGCAAGCCAAGATGATGGATGACCACAATTTTTATGAGAGCAAAATGATATATGCTATTGAACTGTTGCTGAGGAGTTTTGTGTTGTGCTAGGGTGGTCATCTTATCAATATTTCAGCACATGAAGTAAGGGAGTTTCATCATCCTTACCCTAGTAAAATGCATCAGCAGCCTAATATGATAAGCATATAAACGAGAGAACCGGCCCTCACAATTGAAATACCTCATTATCAATCTCATCAAAGGAGCATAAGAATCTTTGAGGTACCGAAAAGGAAACACTCTTCTGAGCTGTCTCAAATAGTTGGGCTTGATGTATGGTTCATAATGCTGCCGGTCAATTTGTTGCCTCTTATTCCATTGCTCTCCAATATTAGGAATGTCGGTTGCTAGTGAAATAGATTCTAGTGTTAAAGTGAATGTGACACCAGCTAGAGTGGCTTGACCATAATGTAAATGCAGCACAAACAAACGAGCCAACTCATGATGAAACTGAATGCTAGCAACCTTCTCGCAAAATTCATAGTAGGACTGGTGCTGAAAACAAGAGATGGCAAGAGGGCAAGCCTATAGTTCAGCAAGAGTGGTTGGTTCTTCTTGAATATGCTTTCCACCTCTATGAGGCCTCTTGGGTGCATGTACCTCTGTAGGTGAGTCACTGTGTGTCTCCTCTTCATAATCATATGAGGGATCAGATTCCATCTCTGCTAGTGATTAAACCATCTTGATGAGAAGTAGGTGATGATGTGTTGAACTGTCTTGAACTGTCTTGAACTGTCTTGATGATGTGTTTTGACTTTTACCACCAAGGGAAGAGTGATATAAGGGACTGTAGAGGGAGGGAAAAATGAAGGATTTTAGGGATTCTTGGGATAGGGTTTAGTTAGGGAAATAGGGAATGATTTAGGAGTTTTTGGTATAGGACTAGGGTTTGGGAATTTGTGTTTGGGATTTTGAGAAATGGGAATTGGGGTAGGAATAGATGATGTTTTAGGAATGTGTGAATTTAGGGAATAGGGAGATTAGGGAAAATGAGTGAGGGAGTGGAAAGGTGAGGGAATAAATTGGCAGCCAAATAATTGACACAAACCCTAGCACTATTTTATTTGGAGAGAGAGGTAGGGTTTGATTTTCTTATCCAACCACCATAAGACAACCACCATAAGACAACCACCATAAAACAACCACCATAAAAAAACCACCAAAATTGGATGAAAAACAGTGATAGAGGCTCAACCTACTTGTACAAATGATGATCCACGCATTTTGGGCAATTTGGAATGAATTGTTGAAGGTTTCGGGCTTGCCGACTATATGCGCTACGCATCAAACCCAACATGCCGCACTAGTTATGTGCACCGCACCTGTGTAAATTTGCACTGGCAATTGTAGCTCAATGTGCCATGCCCGCTATGTGTGCCGCACCACCTGCCCAGTGCGTTGTGCCTCTGTCTTGGGGTGATTTTTCACCAACCTTATCTCACTTGCTCACCAACACAACTTTGCCTTGCTTCCACTTTGTGTTTGAGTGCAAATGAGCTTTTCAAATTGAAAAAATGACTTATATACAAGGAGTCTTTTAATTTTTTGGTTTGCAAAACCCACCTTTACAATGTTTTGAAAATGACTTTATTTGAACTCTGTTTTGAACTTTTTCACCTTATTAGAGCTTGTGATGAATTGAATGACTTATGTTTTGTTTGTTTTGTAGGGGGTTGGAGCTACCGAGGCTAGGGAAAGTGACCAGGGTTACAGATGAAATGATTTACATATGAAGAAGATGAGATTACATGAATTTGTACAATAAAAGCAAAAATACTCTATTTTTCTTCAAAACAGAGTTTTGAGGAAAACTACATATCTGAACACTTGACATGAAATTTATTGATGCTAGAACTTCCTCATGTGCCTGCTGGTTGTTATTGGACATTTTGAAACACTTTTTGATGAAACCCTAATGAAACCCTAAACCTAAATGACAATGCAACCCTAAACCTAAATGACAATGAAACGATAAAAGACTTTTACAAACTTAAAGACAAAATGGTGACTGAATATGCTTTTTGATGAATAAACATGAGCCAGTAGGTAAATGACATGAGGGAAACTGTAGGAGAAGCCACTACTGTTAGATGATCCATACACCTAATGGGATGCAGCTGACTTGGCGGGACACCTAATATGAAATGCAACAAGAGGATTTGATCTCCGATGGAGGGATGAAGATACCGACGCTAACAGTACCCACGATAGCCATAGAGGACATACCCGAGGAGATGCAGCATCACATGGTAGGAGTACCATGGGACTAGGTGCGACTCTTCTGGTGTGTGGGAAATGTTGCTGCTTATTTTCTAGCTGGTCATCCTAAGCTAGCCAGATAGATGATCAGATCTTTTTATGATTAGACATGATGATGGCATAAGCCCAAATTTTTTAGGGCATTTTGTCCCGATTTTTGTATATTATTTTGGACATAAACACTCTATCTATATACATGCGATTTTATGATGATAATATACAGATGATACTTCAATTATTTTTTATGTTTTTTAATATGATGAATGATTTATATGCCAGTCCAATGCTTGATTAGAAATAGAATTAGCTAAGGAATTTTCTGATCGTGGAATGTGAACATATGTGATACAAACAAAGGATCGTTGCAACAATCGTAATCTCAAAAAATGGCGATAAAAATAGGGATCTCATACCTGATAAATGTTATGCAGATGAGATAGCACCAGTTGTGAGTCTAAATAAACCACTAACGAATCAATGTCAAGAGATATCACTTCAGATAGCAAATTAATAATGGTAGTATATTCGGAAATATTATTTGATGCAGGACCAATACATACTCCTCGTGAAACAATCAACTAGCCAGATGGATAATAAATCACCCAAGCTACGGAAGCAAGGTTCCGTGTATGCCTACTCCCACCATCGGTGAATCCTAAATATATTGAATCATCCATCAATACCTCCCAAAGTAGATAAAAAATATCTACATCACTAAAACCAATAGATAGATATGTACAAACATACAATATATACAAACAAGTAAGTGCTCGACCAAAGCCTAAGCAAAGTATTTCTTAAGGTAGAGCCCATTTCTAGGCTCCACCATCTTGTTTCCTTCAATGTCAATTATTTCATAAGCTCCCTTTTTCAAAACTCACTTGACTATAAAGGGAGTGTACCACATAGACTTAAATTTGCCTACCCACAAGGCTATTTTGTCTTGATCGTAAACTACGACAAGGTCGCCTTTAAAAAAAATCTAGAGCGGACAACTTTATCGTATTGAGTTTTCACCCTCTTTTTATGGGCTTCGTTTATTGTGGCAGCATCTCGACGCTGCTCATCAAGATGCTCCAAATGAATGAGGCGTTCCTCGAGACTAGAAGTCTTTGGAAGAAGTTCAATAGCTAGTCTAAGGGAAGGAATTTCACATTCAACAGGGAAGATAGGTTCCAACCCATAAACTAGTTAAAAAGGAGTAAAGCTAGTGGCAGTCTTAATTGATGTTTGGTATGCCCAAAGTGCCAGATACAACATGATGTGCTAATTGGATCTAGCTTTGTTAATCATCCTTTGTAGGATTATTTTAAGGGACTTGTTCACAGCTTCAACCTACCCATTGGCCTAAGGATAATATTGAGATGAATGCTCCTACCGGAAACCCAACTTGAGAGCTAATTCAGACATCAATTGACTTTGGAGATGATTGCCATGATCAGTGACAATCTCTTTAGGGATACCAAACCAGGAAATAACTTGATTGAAGAGAAACAAGGCCGTTGTTTCACTGTCATTCTTAAAAGTAGACATGGCCTCAGCCCACTTCGTAAAGTAGTCTAGGCCACAATGATGTACTTGTGATTTCCTACCGAAGGTGGATTACAAGTAGTAAATTCAATGCCCAACTTTGTGAAAGGACCGACAGTGATAACAGGGAAAAGAAAATCTGGGTGTGCACACATTTTCTGAGTATAAACTTGACAGGGATGGCATATTTTGACCACTTCAATACAATTTGAAGATGGAAGTCCAAAAGTAGATTGCTCAAAAAAAAATTTGGGTTCTTACAAGCCCAGATAGATGACTGCCACAAGGTCCACTGTGGCAATCATTAAGAATTGACTCGACTTCTTCGAAGGTTAAACAATGCCTAAGGATTGAATCAATCCCACGACGATACAATGTGTCACCTATAATAACATAATTCTCAGCGCGATGATACAAATTTCTACGCTCATCTTTGGAAAAATCAGGCGGGAACTTTGAATTCTGGAGATATATAATTGTAGGTTTTATTCCTGTAGAAAAATTACCTTCAAACACAGAAAATAAATAATGCAAGAGCATAACACATAAAAAACATATACATAGAGATTTTCCCTTGGATCCCAAAACCAAGACTACCAGTTTGATTTTTCATTATTCCTTTCGATGTTAAAATACATATGTATACATGTTGAATCATCTAATACTATGGACTAAAAAACCATTGTGTCCAAAGCCATGGACCGAAAACCATAGGTAGGTCTGCCCAACCTAATATAGGGTCCAAAAAAAAATTTCCCAGGCACTTCCTCAAACCCCATAGATGTGGCCTACCCACCCCCCTCAAGCCCCCTTGTGATCCCCCCGTTGCACAATCGACACAACAAAGGGGGGCTACACCCTCCCTCTAACCCCCCAATTCACTACATAGGTTAGTCATGGAAAGAATATAACACAACCCAACATTCTCCCACTTGTTGTTTTCTTTCCGCAGGGGGCCACAGGAGAGCTTAGTCATTTTTCTAGCCTTGAAATGCCCATTGTTTCTCTACACCAGCAGAACTTCTCAGAGCTCACAGATTTCGTCAATGCATCTACAGTATTCTTCAAATTGTCCACCTTTATCAACAACACCTTTTTTTCTTCTATCATATCCCTCACAAAGTGATACTAAACATCAATGTGCTTTGTCTTTGAATGATAAGCAGGGTTCCTTACCAAGAAAATTGCACTTTGGCTGCCACAGTCTATACTTATAGCTCCCTGTACTAACCCCATACTTGAACACAATCTCTGCAACCAAACTACTTCCTTGCTTGCATGAGTGGCTGCCATGTATTTTTCCTCTGTAGTTGA
>APFE030791598.1:113140-143756 GCA_000404065.3 Pinus taeda
TTATCTTCTTCTCTGTCTGATTTTCCACCAGAGCCTTAAATTCTTTAAACCTGTCAAAGACTTCAGATTTCTTCTTAAGGAAATATATCCATGTATTCCTTGAGAAGTTATCTATAAATGATACATAGTACACAGACTTACCCAGTGATGGAACCTTCACAAGTCCAAACACATCACTGTGCACAAGCTCTAAAATCTTTTTCGCTTTCTTACCACCAGAGGGGAAACTCACCCAATTCTGCTCCCCATGTACACATTTTTCATAGAAATCAAAATCCAGAGAGCTATTACCCATACCTTTTACCATACCTTTACCATGAAGTATTTGAAGGCCCTTCTCTCCAATATGTCCAAGCCTTTGATGCCACAACATGGTCTTCTCTCCAGAGACCACTAGATTTTGTGCTCCATTTTCAGGAACCATAGAACTATTGCACCCGTCAACAACAGTGCTACCTTGCAGCTTGTACAGAGTTCCAATCCGAACTCCCCGCATCAATACCAGTGCTCCTCGAACCATCTTGCAGGTATCCTTCTGGAACACTGTCTTTACACCTGCATCATCCAACTTGCTTACAGAAATCAGATTTCTGGCCAACGCAGGAATATGCAGAACACCCGGAAGGGTTCTAACCCTTCCACCTTGCCAATTCAACTTCACTTTTCCGCGACCAATGATTCTAGCTTCCTATCATCTCCTAAGAAGACATCACCACCATCGTATTTCTCATACTCGCAGAACCACTCTCTATGGGGAGTGAAGTGAAAGGATGCACCTAAGCCAATCAACCATGCCTCATGATCTACATGCTTGAAGAAGCCAAGTACACATCTCCACCTTCATCTGAGGTGGTTTTCGCCTCTGCAGAAGGAGCATCGTCAAAACCCTTTCCTTTATCAGGAGCTTTAGATTTACACTCCCTTTTAAAGTGCCCTTCCTTTCCGCATTTCCAGCACACCACCTTTGTAGGTTTTCCTGGAGATTTAGATCTCCCTCTAGATTTAGATCTCCCACTCGATGACTTATTTTTGTTTCTGTTCTGGGACCGTCCTCGTACAGACAAGGCATCACCATTCTGGCTGTCCATATTTTTCCGTCTCATCTCCTCCGTCAGCAAGGCTGAGACTATTTCATCAAACTGCAAAGCAGTTGCATTGCTACCTATTGCAATAACCAGACTATCCCACGAGTCTGGTAGAGAACACAACAAACTGATGCACTTATCTTCATCTGAAATTTTAATATCAACAGATATAACTGACTTACCACAGTGATTAAATGCAATTCAGATGCTCTATACTGAGTCCCATCTTTCATCCTCAGGTTATACAGCTTTTTCCGCAGGAACAGTTTATTTACCAGAGACTTAGATTGGTACAAAGTCCCTAACTGTCCCATAAAGCCTTCGCCGTAGCTTCCCCTGATACATTCAACAATACTGAATCTGAGACACACAATCGTATTGTGCTCTTTGCCTTCCGATCCAACTTCTTCCATTCTTCATCGGTCACTCCCATTGGTTTAGTGCCCGGATCTACCGCGATCCACTGATCTTTATCCACCAACAGATCCTCCATCTTGAGTTTCCACAACTCAAAACTCTGACCATTGAACTTCTCAATCTCTATCTTTCTATTGCTCGCCATCTTCTTTCACCACCAGAATCGATCTCGCAGATCTCCCACTGAACAGGGTCTACCACAGGCCCGAGCGAAACCCCTCAGCAACAAATGCGTCCCCTTGAAGCCAAAACAGCTCTGATACCAAATGTAGGTTTTAACCCCGTACAAAAATTACCTGCATAGAATTCTAAATCACAGGAAAGATAAAAATGCGAGAGCATAACACATAAAACACATATACACAGAGATTTCCCACTGGATCTCAAAACCGAAACTACCAGCTTGATTTTTCATTATATTCCTTTCAATGTTACAATACATATTTATACATGCCGAAGCGTCCAATACCATGGACCGAAACATCGCGTCCAAAACCATGGACCGAAAACCATAGGTAGGTTCGCCCAACCTAATATAGGGTCCAAAAAAAAATTTTCTTGGGGCGCTGCCCCGAACCCCGTAGAGGGAGGCTACCCGCCCCCCTCAAACCCCCCGGACAGGGGGGCTGCCGCCCCCCCTGTGACCCCCCCACTGCGCAATCGGCGCAACAAAGGGGGGGTCTGCCCCCCCTCTAACCCCCCGGTTCACCACGTAGGTTAGTCGTGGAAAGAATATAACACAACCCAACATATTGGAGTCCATGGGTATAGGTATTTGTTCCAAATAATGCTTCCCATCACTATGAAACATGTTAATTAACCACGAAACAGAGTCCTATTACCTTTGGTCTCTCTTCATTTGACTTATCCATTGACCATAATCTTATGCCATCTTCTTTATTGACCTAGGCTAAATGAATAGGACAGGATCCATGTCACGATGATTTCCAAGCTGCCCACGTAGTTAGTTTTTCCTTCTGACACTTGGAACCTGTTAGAGCATGAAGGTAACTGCGGAACAGTGGATTCACTGTAGAATAGGCTGAGTTCCGTAGCTAATATACAAAAATTTATTCAAACAGCAAAACCTAAAAGCATAACATGTAAATCGCTAAATCTCCTCCTCAAGACAGTATATACCGGTCATTGGTGATGAGAATGCATCTTTCTTATGGTAAAACAAAGAAAATGAATGAGAAGGGTTGCTATGGAAAGACTAATTTTGAGGCTCAACACTTACTTAGAGTAATGTTTGACCGGTGCAGATAGCTACAAATCTCTCTAAACCTGAACGACTGTATCTTTGCAGTTTTGTTTGGTACGTTGTTGGGCCACGTCATTTTCAAAGACGACATTTGTGTGGAACTGATAAAAGTTGTGTAAATTGTAAATATGACCCACCGACCAATGTGAAGCAATTGCGATCGGCGTTGGGCCACACAAGGTATTATCATTGATTCATCTGCAACTATGCATCCATAACCACTCCCATGGAGAATATTCTCAAGAAGAGAGAAGCATTCAACTGGACAAAGACTTGTCAAGCAGCATTGAACATCCTAAAGGAAAAGTTGGTAAGTGTGCCCATCTTAGTATACTCGAACTGGAACAAAAAATTCCATGTGCATATCGATGCATCGGGTATTGCTCTAGGGGTAGTGCTGGCGCAACCAAGAGAAGGGAACTTGGATCATCTGATCTACTTTGTAAGTAGGAAGCTGTCGACTGCATAAAAGAACTACACCATGACCGAGAGAGAAGCACTTGCCATGGTGTACTGCTTGCAAAATTTTTGGCACTATTTACTTGGAGCCATGTTCAAATTCTTCACAGATCACTCAACATTGAAATACTTGGTCAATAATCCAATCATAGAGGTTAGAATCTGCAAATGGCTACTTCTAGGAGTTTACATTCAAGGTTATCATTAAACCAGGTCGGTTAAATGTGGGACCGGATCACCTCTCCAGACTGGAATCAAGGGAAAGTGGGGGCTCCCTGGATGATCAACTACCAGATGCTGATTTATTCTGCATAGAAGCAATACCTGATTACTCGGAGGAAATCACATCTTTTCTAGCGACAGGAAAATGTTCGAATGGACATACAATGACACAGAAGAAACACATGGTGGTACGAGCAGTTGACTATCAGTTTATCGTGGGACATTTATATAAGTTGGGCCTTGATTAAGTCTTGCGGTGGTGTCTCCTCCAGAATGAAAGACAAGATGTCCTATGGGAGTGTCACTCTAGAGTTGTGGGAGGGAATGTCAGGGGAAAGCAACAGCAAGGAAGGTCTTGCAAGAAGGTTTATGGTGGCCTACACTCTACAAAGATGCCAAAGAATATGTGAAAGGGTGTGATATGTGTCAAAGAGTTGCAAAACAGTCACATCATGATGAATTACCATTACAGTTCATATGTGCAGTTCAAATGTTTGAGAAGTGGGTAGTTGATTTCATTGGCCCGATCAACCCGTCGGTGCATCATTCTCAAGCATGGTATATCATCACAACTACTGAGTATCTCACGCGATGAGCAGAGATGGCACCAGCGAAAGATTGTACAGTAGACACAATTACAAGATTCAGTTTTGAAAACATCATATCAAGGTTTGGGTGCCCAAAAAGCCTGACGAGTGACCAAGGGACTCATTTTATAAACAAAACAATTGCAACCCTCCTGCAGAATTTCCTAGTCCAACATCGTAAGAGCAACCCATACCACCCTCAGGCTAATGACACAGTTGAACCATTCAACAAGATACTTGAAAAGGGTCTAACGAAGATATGATCATCAAGTCAAGATGATTGGGATGAGTGTGTACCAGCCACGCTATGGCCACACAGAATGACAGTCAAGTGATCACACAAGAAAACACATTTCCAGTTGGTATGTGGATGGGAAGCCATGGTACCAGCTGAATTTGCAATTACGAGCATCTTCATTGCTCAAGCTACAAAGATAATGGATGATGCATCACTATAAAAGCATTTGGAGGAATTGATGGAATTAGATGAAGCTATATTTCTAGCCAAATTCCACCAATATGTTGAGCAAAGGAGGCAGAA
This sequence comes from Pinus taeda, assembly GCA_000404065.3. Taxonomy (NCBI): domain Eukaryota; kingdom Viridiplantae; phylum Streptophyta; class Pinopsida; order Pinales; family Pinaceae; genus Pinus; species Pinus taeda. The sequence goes on from APFE030791598.1 coordinate 117,716, forward strand.
GGCATGGCATGACATGCACATTAAGAAAAAATTGTTCACAATTGGAGGAAAAGTTTTATCGTACGACAACAAGTTTCAGAAGTTTTAGGGTAAGTTGCAGATGCATTGGCTCGGTCCATTCATAGTCGTGGAAATAAGGGAGTCCAGAGCAGTGAAACTTCCACAACTAGATGGAATATTGATACCAGGATGGGTGAATGCCGCACAGTTGAAGCCTTTCCACCAACACAGAACCCAATTTTCTAATTCATGAGGTCTCTAAAAAGGGCCTATAGGTAGGTTTAGATTTAGTAGGAATAAGTCAGTCAAGCAGTCAGTCCGTTTATTTCTTTATTTTCAATACAATAATTCTCGTGTGTTAATTCAGTTGCAGTACCTATGTTGCCTCACCACAACTGACTATGGTTGGGAGGTCATTCACACATTTCAAAGGTCTTATCCACTGTACTAAGAGCCTTTTCCATAATAATTAGGTAATAATACCCCAGTCAGGTAAATACCCATAGAATATTTTCCCGTTATGGAAAGAATTAACCAATAAAATCCGTCATTATGATCACATTATTACCCATCTACTCGACTTTATACATTTTCTGTCATGTGTCATCCAAGTTAGGTACATCTCAGTCGGCGACAGGTTAACATGATCGAGTCTACATAGGGAAAGTTATCATAGTAATTAGTTAGCGAGTCTAGTCAAAAATGTCATGTTGAAGCTGGTCTACTTAATTTGCATGGCTATGTAGGAATTTTCAGAATTTCCAACTAAAGTGACAAAATTGTTCGAGTCTCAGTTTGAACCTCAACAACATTGCCCAAGCACTCACTATCAACCTCCTATAACTGTTGTATATCAGCGATGCAAAAGAATGACGAAGATAATCTCAGTTCTTGGAGATGGTTTAGATGAATGAAATATTGTTTTAGAACCATTTTATAGGAAATATGACATGGCAACACTGATAGACAATGACCTTTCAGGTTTATTCCAATTTCCAGTGCTCAAGTGTGAGGTATATATAGAAGAATTTCTTAAGGGTGATGGCACAATGGTGACGAAGATTAAAGTAACATTTTGGGCACTTCAATGATCGACATTGATTAATTTAAGAAGTATGCCGGTCTTCGTAACATCTTTTGTTGCAATGCAATGCACTAAACTTTTGGTGATCAGGATGCATGGTGGTTCACACTAGTTAGACAAGAAATATCCAATTCATCTAGAGGACATTCAACACCTCACCGAACTCTCAGCAATAGGAAATGTAGTCTCGATAGCATTCCAAACAAGGTCAAAGTGAGCCAAGAAAGAGGGGGACAATGACTATTACGACAATAATAACACCAAGAGCTGCAGCAAGGGTGATTAAATAGATTTGATCAACAAATACCACATTAGATTCAATTGCTACATCATTGCAAGGAAAGTAATGTGACACTTATCCATAAATGAGTGCACTTTGGACACCATATCAGTTGCGAACACTATTGTGAACAGATTTTTCTCAATTTGTCTACATTTCAATTGAATGAGTTATTTTAAGCTTGTGAGGATGTCTACAGATGAAGCACAAATTTCATTTTCAGTTATTTGATTATGACCTTGGCAATGTGGAAATGGTTCCCACCAACAGGGAGGGACCTCGCAGAAATCATAGATGAGCAACCACTGGCACTCAGATACACACCCTAGAGAAAGTTCGTGGACCCCATCAGCAAAGACATCAATGAGACATGATTTAAATACTGGTACCAAAAGATGCTTGTGACCATAAGGGCAGCGAAAAGAATCCCCAAGGGATTTCTAGATAAATACTCACAATAAATATGGTTTGGGGTAACACATAGACAAACTTATATCATGCCACAATGCATCCACCTAGAGACTTTCCAAATGAGGCCGGAGAGGTTCACATTAGCGAAAGGGGCATTCCATACAGAGGTCGGATCGTGGCCAGGGGTCGCCTATGAGATTATAGATGGCCAATACAAATATTTTTTCAGGGGCATCTGACCGCAACTGCTGACATGAGACATGACTAGGAGCAGTAAGAGTAGGGGGCTAGAGGATGAATTGTAGTCGATGGTGTGTCAAATGGAGCAACAAATGAGCTCCATTAAGTAGACAATTGCTAGTTTCAAGGGTTCATCAGGTACAACTCCCTAGTTTGTTTCTTTTCAAGGGTTTACTTTGTTTAATCCGATCATAACTACTCCCCTTGTTGTGGATATCCCCCATCGTGACCCTCACTCTCAGACAAATTCAACCATCCCCAAGCCTAGACATCCCAAAGGTACCAAGGTACCAAGGCCAAGAAGCAAAAGACAATGTCTGTCATGCCTATTGTTGACCTCACCAGCAAGGGACTTCAGCCAGTGTCACCCTCCAAAATTGTTGAAGAAAACCCACAATCCACCTCTATTGTTTCACCCAGGTCACGGGATCCATCCCCCCATACAACTTCTACCTCTGTGACCCTGTCTAACACACTCACTCAAAGCACCTACATAGCCATAAAATAAATGGAATTCGACTCAATTATCTAGTCCACCATGTTGTTGAATGGGGGTGAAGGCCATAATGTTGTTCAAACATCCTTGATATCCCTATTTCTAGGGTCGGGCCAACTCCCGAGTGAGGAACCACTCACCTCACAACCACACTCCATCACGATCGAACTGTTTGAGACCTCATTTCCAATCAATTTCCTCGTTGTTCCAGAACCATTCATTATCCCTCCCACTCCTCAATTTCTTGAAACCACGCAGCCTACAACTTCTCCCCAAGGCCACTCCAAAAAATTTATTGCTAGTGGCCAACCCTTGCAAAGCAACTTCTCCCCAAGGCCACTCCGAAAAATCTATTTCTAGCGGCCAACCCTTGCAAAGCAACTTACCATACCCATAAATAATGTAGCCAGAGAACCTTCATCACTGGTCATCTACACATTTATTTGGATTTATCCAACAAGTAGCTCAGAGGGTTGAAAAGATCCACAATGACCTAGTCACCAAGCATGAGTAGCAGAAGAAAAAACTCATCGTTATCATGGTGGAGCGAGATAAGCTCTGAAAAACCAATCAACAACTCCAATCACAGGTTGAGTAGGTTACATCAATGCTACAAGCACTTTGACAAATTGTGGCCAATTTAGTAATTGAATCCCCTTAAGATTTTTCAGCCTACACATTGGTTGACTGTTGCAACCATATTCAAATAGTATGCACAAGCCTTGTGGATACCAACAAGGAGCTGAAGAAGAGTTTAGATAAGGAAATATCAGCACTACCTGATCCATCTACAAGCTACATCGCTAATATTGAACAGAAACTCCACACTGCTGCTACATTAAAAGCTTTGTTAACTGATGCTCTGGCAAACAGTTATGTGCTAATGGAGCGGGTCAACAACTAGTCAAGTAGCTTGGCCCTGAAAACCCAGCTAGTGTATCCACTTCACCAACAACTCCAACAACACATCGCTGACAATAAGACCTATAGGGACAAAGCCTAGCTAGAGAAAATTGATGATGAATCGCCTCCCTTGAGGCTAAAGTACAACAAACTGAGGAAGAATCAGCGAAGACGAAAAAGAAAATCTATGATCTTAGCCCACTGATTTGTAAGCATGTGATTTCTCTATGGGAAAGTATGTGATGAGGTTGAAGAATAGTGAAGTGCCCTACATAACACCTAGCCCAATCAACCGAACTCCACAATAGCAGCCAAATTTCTCCAAAAGGCAGAAACCCTCACAGACATCTGGTAGACAGCATTGGAAGGTTATAACCGCTTCCACCAGGAAACGATTGTCGCAGCCCCTGAGTTAGGGCCTTCATTTGGAAAATAAGGCCAAAGTGTAGCAGAAGAAGCCCTGCACAAAGCAAGACCAACACAGCTAGAGGCAAAAGAAGTAGCCCCACAAGAAGAGGAATCAACACAGCAACAAGAAATACAGTAGATACAGCCAAGAACAACAACAAAGCCGACAACATTTGAGATAGATTGACTCGAGGACAAGTCAAATAACTATGGTCGAGACCTACTGGGGCCTTTGTTTTTAATTTTGGAGTTTAGCGAGAAGAAAGGCCAAGAATAGGTGGGGGGACAACGGTTCGGGTTACCGAGTTGACAGCCAAAGGAAAGGGACAAAAACTAAGAGTGAATGGACAGTTTCGGCAAGGTGGTGGAAGAGTAGAGAAGTAGCCAAGCAAGGGAAATAGAAGGTAGCCGAGGGCGGAGTCAGTCAAACAGAACTGGTAGTGGGAATGCAAAGCAAATGATAAAAGTAAAAAGATAGCACGAGGAAGGGGTTGGTGATGACGTGGATGAGCAAGGATAGGATATAGAGAGATAGATCGGTTGCAGAAAGGTGAGGACTGTCCTCTGCCCTGCTTATGTCCATTCTTGTCAGTTGTGTTCTCTAGAATGTACTCTTTGTGTATTTGATGAATAGGCTTTGAGCCTTTTGTAATATGTCATGTAATCTTTTATATTCCAATTAATGAAAGAACCAGTTTGGGTTCCATATTGTATTGTTAAGTTCCTTATGCATTATTTAAAATTTTAAATGAATGGTCAGTAGCTAAGTAGTTTCCTGCGATGGTATGAGTAGGATGACAATCTTGGATACTATAGAGAAGTGAGTTCCATGAGCTATTGTTGTATGTTATTTACATTTCCTTGATACTCCATGCAGCCCCATCTAACTTCAGTCACATCACGCCTTGGGTGAGACTCCTTGCCCTCTCGGTAAGGTGAAAATGGTTGTGTTTTCCTAGACTATAGTAGAGCCTTGTTGGCCCCTTGAACTTGAACCCATGGTCTCTTCCTTGTTGTCATTTTCGTGCCAACATGAAGCTACATCAGGATCTAAGGAAGAGGTTAAACTGGGTGTAATATTTGGTGCCAAAATCGGTGAAAATTTGTGCTGAATTTAGTGTCGAATAATTTTTATCGATGGAAAAATGCCAAAATTAGTGCCATCTTGATTAAATAACATTGATGTTTTCAAAAAACTGAAGAAAAATACACTAAAATAGCCAGTGGAAGCAAAAAAATGAGCTAAAGAAGAAGCTAATCACAAGGATTTGTTATAGTTTCTTGTATGGATCATGGGTTGAAATTGGACCATATACCATGAAGCTTGGGTTGCATACTTGTTTCCTTATTTCACCTTGGTGGTTATCATTTGTTTCTAGTCCATTGTGACCTTCCTTATAACTTTTCTATTAGTATCTAGGAGGGACACAAATAGGAGGATATGTTGGTAGTAGCATGTCCTTGATACTCATACTTAACACCTTCCATTATTCTACTATTTTTCTATCACATCTTTTCACCAGTTGTTGTCTGTCACTCATACTAGTTCCTTATATACCCCATCCTACGAGAAGAAGGGGTTGAAGTGCTTGAGGTTGATGTATTTGTTAAAAAAAACATAATGTAAATATAAAAATGTAAAACAATGGCAAGGGATGTAAAGAAAATAAAAATCCAGTTTTATCTTGAGCCCTACCCCCTCTTATAAAGCCATGCGCCCCTATAGTTCCATGTATATTTAATGCCTATCAAAGTAAAAGGAACTCTTACAGGACATCCCAACCCCAATGAAACAATAAAATACCCATCATTAAAGGGGGGTTATATCACCTTTACACGACAATCAATGAATATTTTTAAGCAAACCAATTAAAGCCAAGAAAGAGGAAAATCAAGGGCTTAGAAAAACAAAGGGGAAGGAAGGTAACTCAAGCAATTAAGTGCTCCCTCTACAGAGGCACTTGTGGATGAAGGTTTTGCATAACATAGTCAAAGACTGTGATACCTTTCATGTAAACCTTAGACCATAACATCTATAATTTGGAAGAATCATCCTAAGAATTGTTCCTCCCCCTGAGGTTGGAAGAACATAGTGTGAAACTATCATAACCCTCCCATATCTAATTTTAGCAAGTTGTATACAATCTTAGGCTAGTGAGACTTTTGAAAATGATACTTGTGTGAATTACTATGATGGCTTCAACATTAAATATAGCCCAATGTGATGCTCTTAGGGTTCTTGTGCCCATGATGTTAATCTCACTTGATTCCTTGAGTATGTGATAGATGGTATTCAGGGTGCAATCAAGGTCCCTTGAGGGATGATGATGACACTTATCCAACGCTTCATAGATGATGTCCAACCACATTTTGTGATGACATGGAACAATTAATGGAGGACAGTGGGGAACTTTTGAGGGATGTTGACCTTTTTAACACACCCAAACCCCTAATCCTTCATTAGATTTGTGAGGAATCACATTTTCTTTCAGGAATTTTATCAAATAGTCCGCACACATTGTCTAATCACCATCCGCAAAACCACATTTTGTTGTGTCATTTCATCAAACATTTTGTGTGCATTGTTTATCTATCGAACCCCAATTTTCCATAGAGAATATATTAAAAATTATAGAGAGAAAAATATGAAATTTCTACCATAGATACCTTGAGATATTTTCTCTATCTCCTCCAAGTTTCACAGCCTAGAACCTCTCAGAAAGAAAGTTAGGGTGAGAATGACAAGCTTACTTGTCTTGAGGTTTGATATCAAGAGCATTTGGGAGACCTAAATTCCTTAGGGCATATATTTTAAATATAGAAACCCAATATCTAAAATATCTACCAAACTTTCCTTGGGATTTACTCTAAGTATGGTCTAAGTTTCAACCTATAAAACCATTAAGAATAAAAGTTATAATGAAAATACCAAATCAGCCTCATTTAAGGAGAATATAGGGAGCTCAACTTTATTAGAGCATAACTTCGAAAATATAGTGAATCAAGATATAAAAATTGAACTAGATGATTAGTGGGATTTCTCCTCACTATGGTCCAAGTTTCATCCTCTAGAACCTCCGAAAAGAAAAATTATAGAGAAAATTTCAAGATTACTTCTTTGAAGAAGCGTTTAATAAGCCCAACTTCCTTAGATCATATAGTTGAAAATATAGTGAACCAAGATCTAAAAATTGAACCAGATGATCAATAATATTTCCCCTCATTGTGGTCCAAATTTTAGCCTTTAGAACCTCCCAGAATAAAAGTCATATCAAAAAATGACAAGATGGCATTTTTACCCCATAAATCACATTTTGAGCTTCCACCATTAAAATCCATAAGATCATTTATAGCCTATAGAAGAAATTAAAAAAATGTGGCATGCAATTAATAGGGAAAACATGCATTTAACACAAAAAGGCAAGGAATTACCCAAAATTACCATGAATTGCCCATGCATCCCAATTCATTTAAATTATGTAGCCAAGTGAATTCAAAACCCATTGCTTCAGGCTTTACTATCATGACCAATGCAATGAACATAAATAAAATAATATAATAACAACAATAATTCTTGCTTATCACTAAATCATTCATGCAAGAAATATCAATAACACAGAAATAAACATATATCTATTGAAACCATAAAATGTTGGAATTGAAGTAGGGAGAGACATGTTCCACCCCACCTCAGGCTCAATTGTGCTACATTTTTTCTCATAGTTAACCAATCTCGTGCCAAATCATGATGCCTTGGGGGAAAAGTAAACTCAAGGAATTAACACACATTTTTCATACCATATTTAACATAAAGGGTGAAGGCCACTCTCCTTTATACACATGAAAAACTTGGTCTCTATCACATAGGCTATCACTCACAGCTCATAACCAGTCATGAGGTTTGAACCTCTCTAGGTTCTACCACAATTTCTCTTTCCAAATTGAATTTCTGAGTAAGAGAGTATGAGAGAAAAACTAAGGAGAAAATAATAACTAAGAAACTCTTGATGTTTTCTCCTCCTTATTTTTATAATCACGACTTGACCCTTCATCTACCCAATCTTTTGCTAGAAGCTTCTTTGGAATATTAACAATCACATCTATGGAAAATAATATTTATTCAAGAAAGGATAGGATTTCTCCCACCTCCCACCTCCCCTCTTGCATCTTTCCTCCCTAGTCAAGTTTTCACCCTCCCCAAGGAATCGTGATTTGTTGGCTACTCCCTTCCTTCAACTCTAGAATTATTATTAATGAAATGTAATGGTACATAACATAATAAAGTTTAGTACAAAATATAAATGTTTGTAACTCATCATTTCAAGTATTTAATTCCATCCCAATTTCATGGAAATGAAATGGGGGTGTCACAATCCCCCCCCCCCTTTAAAGGAACACGGTCCTCAGTGTTCTCACTAATCTTAGACCTTCATTGGCTATATCCACACCAACCTAGGTCGTTTCTTTCATTACAACAATAGTCTTCATCCTTTCCTTAGCTACATCAAAAATCTGGTTCTCTTCAATTTTTCTCCTTTCATCACTGTGTATGTTATGTTCAGTTTGGCTACCTCTAGACTTTATATAGTTACCTTGTATAGGACCAACTTTTCCTGCAATAAAATATATTACTAGCATTCAATATTGCAAACTGAAAGCATAAGTTTTAAATGTGAAAACCATTATGCCATTACTTATAGTCTTATGCATGCAATGCCTCTTTGCTCTTGTGTATCAACCTTCTTACTTCTAGTAGTCTTTCATTTATTATCGACACCAAAATATCAACATCACATATGTGCTACAATTCATTTTCTTCCTAAGCTAGTAATCCTTCTATAGGAAAATTGGATTTTTCCCCAAAATAATATTAATTTCTAATAGGTAAGGTTTTAAACCAATACTTATTTGTATGGTTATTCCTTGCCTCCTTTGTGTTCCCAAGTAATAAGTTCAACTCACTATCTGCGTTTGATAGGCCCTCTTATACTCACATCCTAGTGAGTGACAAAAATCTTCTCCCATCAGTTACACACCCTTCTAGGACCATACAACCCCCATCCTCGAGTGATCCACTATTCCTATAGTTTTCCTGTGTGGGATTATTAAAGAGATTGTTAGAGTCTTAAAGCCAAGTGCCATTTTTATGTGTTCTACATAAATTACACTACGTTTCTTATGGAGTCTTATAGTCAAAGTGTCCTTTATTACTTACTCCCATGAGGTAATCAAAGTGCGTCCCAAGGATGCAATGTCACCACACTAGCCTTGTTTCTAGTCTCTTTGCCTCGTCATTTCACATGTATCACAACATTTAGTTCCCATGATATATACTCAAAAAATTTAAATTAGAAATTTAAATTACCTGAATTTGCTTCATTCAGAACCCTGATTTCCCAAACATGAGACTTTTAGTTATGATGTTAGGCTCCTTTGTAGGTGGTGATATTTTTATTTTTCACATTGGCTTCTATATCACACCCCATTCCAACATTGTATGTGAAATCTAAATTTTAAATCATACAAATAGTGGTAAGTGTTCATACATAAAATATTTTCATTGCAAAATACAACATCCCTAGAAGTGATATCAAAAGCATTACACACACAATAACTCTATCACTTTCAACTAATTTCAAATAGATTGAAATGAATTATCATTGCATTATTTATTTGCATCATAATCATTCCAAGCATTTCATAATGCATTCAAATATGTATTCCAGGCACCCAAAGGATAAAAAATGAGAGTTACATAACCACTTTCTCCATTATCTCTAAAATCATAAGCAATTAGCTTCCACTTTGTTTTTCAAGATGAGGGATTCATGCCACTCATTTCACTACTCAATGGTTCCTTAAGAGTATTAGAATTGATTTGCTTTCTTGACATTCAATCATGCAATTGGTTGTTGCATACAAGCATGCATGCACACAATGCACTAAGCATATGTACCATCATGATTCATAAAATGAGAGTCATGACCAAAGCATATTATAGTAATTCAAGGATACATCATAAATAGTCTAGTAATTTTTACACATCAAAGGCTTCTTTCCTTTTTCATAACCCACCAGGAATTAATGACAAACTGGCTTTCACATATCAAGGATTCCATACAATTATCACATTGACTAGGAAAAACTAATCCTTCAACTGCATGTTCTTTATCAACAAATTCAACTTTATATGATGGAATCACGTGTATTAAGCTTAGAAACTATTGGACCAATACTTATAGACTCATGAACACAATGTAGTCCCTACTTTTACTTCATACCTCCGACATTTTCATGCAACATCTTAATGCATTAACGAACATATTTTATCTCATGAGTGTATTATTCATTAATTTTCTTTTTGTTCAACATGGCAACTCAATGCATGCACATATTACTAAGACTTTACTAAATCTTTGCGTGTTGACCATTTTCTACCTTAACCATACCCCTTTTTGGACATCCACATTGTTGATTTATGTAGTTTGGGAGGCACTCTAAGCCCTAGGGTTTAGGGTTTGGAAGGAAAAGCACCACAAGGGCAGCTTGTGGGCTTGGAAACCAAGTATGGGGTTTTTCACCCATCATTAATTGGTCCAAAATTGTGATGGAGGTACGACATATGATGGATGAGGATGATAGTGCACGGTGATATGATTCCAACACATCAAGGATCATCTGAATCCAAGTTGTCGTTAGAGAGAAATGAAGTTTTTAAGTTGACAAGGTAATTATTGGTCTTCAAGTCATGTAGGCTTGATGTAAAAATCATCCAATAGATGGGTCTCTTCATCAATTCGAGGATCCCTCATGTGTGTATAAATATGAGGTGAAGTGATGTGTTTTAGAGCATCCAAGTGTGGCAATATACCTCTGAAATAGAATAAGCCTTAGCCGCAACAAGGCAACCAAGAAGGTACAGCGTGGAGGAGCCAAGGACAACGTGGGATTTTATGTGGTAAGAACGAAGTGTTGTAGGAGACAGTGGATGTGTCTTAGGGTTGTTTGAGGTGAGATTAAGAGTTGCCTTAGGTGTGGATTATTAAGCAGGGAAGGTTTCATATTTGGAGGACAAAATAGAGTTCTATTAGGATTGTTTGGTGGAGTTTTGGAGGGGGCTGAAGGCCTACCACATTTGTTTTGCTAGGCAGCAAGCCATAGCCAGTAGCAGGGATACTTCTTGGTGCTACGTTTGGGGTTAAACAAGGCCAAAAGAGCAAAATAGGTGTGGACGGTTATTCCCCTGGAGGACTGCAACATTCAGAGAGTTGTCTTGTTGAGTTGAGTGCAGGAGTAGGGATGTAGGTGATGCCCTAACCAGTCATGCAATAGTACAGCAAGGTATAACAACAATGTTTTGTGAGGTGTATTGGGTCAAGGTGTGACCATATTGGATCATGTTTATTGTAACATTTTGATGCCATGTAGATGACATTCTGAGGTGGTGAAGTGTCATATTAGGAGTAGATTCATCCGTGATTAGTTGGGTGCCTTAGAGTTGACTGGAGGGCAACGTGTTGGCTACCCAATGTAGCCCTAGAGCAGTAGACAAGAAGGGCATTCTTGGTGCATGATTGGGTGTAGTATTGAAGCCTTATGTGTAGCTCTTTGATGGACCAAAGAGGCTACTAGACGGTAGATTGGAGCTTAGGTATTGGCCATCCTAGAGAGTAGTTTGATGAGCCTGTGTTCATTGTAGCAGACGTGACTTGCAGCAATGGTAGGAGGCAGCCCTTTGGGAGTCTCGATGTGTAGATGTCTTGATGGACTAAGGCACTACTAGTGAGTAGTATGGGAGCAAAGGACCAACAGGTTAAGATATAGCATAGAAGTTGCATCGACATTTGTCATTGTATTTTGTATGCCATAGACTATTATATTATTCATATTTGGTTTAATATAATGAAGATTGGTGATTATACATTATTGTACAATTTTGTTTAAAATTGTGTATATGTGATTTACTGCTTTATATTTCCGCTGTGAAAAGTAGTTTATGGTTGAGACTCTTGGTTTGGTAGCATCAGCGATTTTAAGACTCTAACCTAGACCCAAGGTCATGGAAATTCAATATTTTTGTTCAACATGGCAACCCAATTCATGCACATATTACTAAGATTTTACTAAATCTTTGTTTGCTCACTATTTTCTACCTTAACCATACCTCTTTTAGGACATCCACTCAATACATGCATTAAATTGAATAGGCAAAAGATATAAATTTCAACTAAAAAGAATTATTACCCAGTTCCTTTACATTTTTAGCTTCACTTGTTATTTTCGCTACTTACTTGGTTACGATCAACATGCATTCTATGCTGAAATATTTTCAAGGATTCCAACTAGATCTATTGGAAATAATACTGAGAGGGGGGTGAATCAATATTATCAGATCTAAAATTTTATTTCCCAAATATATTTATATACATTACTTCAGTGAAGTGAACTAGCGTGTACACGCGACTGTACTTAAAGCAACCAGCGTATATGTAGAAAACTTTTGATTGAGACAATTTATCATGTATTGAGTTTAAACTATTATATCATAGATTTATTAGACAATGCAGTAAAAGCAAAATAAAGCATCACACATAAGCAACACACATGAACACCAAGATATAAGGTGGAAACCCAATGTGGGTAAAAACCACCTATTGTTGTCATCTCTATCTTCTTTTAATAATAAGAAAATTTGTTTAAAATCTTGTACTGGTGCAAACTCATACTAGTACGTAAGCACCCACCTATAGAAAGGCTACAACCTTCTCTCGTTCTCCAGCTACTACTGGAAGGGAGCTACAACCCCTAGCTCTTGTACTAGCCAATATGTTTACTAGTACGTAGGTGGCAGCCTATAGAAAACTCCACTCTTCCACCAGGGACCACGTTTCATGAATTTTCAGACTGGATACTCCTGGAACACAACACCACAATCTGAAGGCCGTGTTTCATCCAATTTTCATATTGGACCCATCAACAACATTGAAACGCAGAAATTCATAACTATGAAGTTTTTGGTGCAAAATTTACAAAAACAATAACATATCTGGATTCCTTGTGAAAAAATACCTAAATTCAAAAAAACAATCCACCGAATTAGAGTTCGATTGAGAGAGATATCGTTGATTCAAAATCAACTCTGTTACAGAAATGTTTCTGATGACAATTCGTGGATGATGGCTCTCCTATATTTTTTTTTGAAATTTTGGTGCATAATCTCTAAAAGTGATTGTAGATATGAGCTCCTTTGTAAAAATCACTGAATTTAAAAAAATTGGGTCGAACCAGAGTTCGTGTGTGGGAGATATCGCTGATTTAAAATCAACTATTTTTTCAGAACTTTTGTGACGACGGAAAAGTTGCAACGTGAATATGAGATCCTAGAGTGTCCAGATAAGGATTTCCAACACATGGGAAGATGAAAAATGGTCCTTCTATTTCCAAAAATAGGTTATAATAAATATTTTTAATTATATTGACTGAGTTATGTCCATTTTAATTCTAGAGCAACATTCAGAGTGGGTTCCCTTTGGAGACGTGCCCTCCTACCCCACTTTAGTAGGCACCTACTTCACATTCATCAGTTTCAGCATAGCAGCATTCGGCTTGGGTTCTTTGGAGATGCACCCTCCCACCCTAGGCTATGTAGGCACCTACTACTTCATCAACAACCAACATCATGGTTATGGGTCAACCGCACAAAATCCTTGTCATTAAAGTCCCTTTGCTAGGCCGCACATTGTTAGTATCACAGTTGGTCACAAGCATTACAAGGTATCTCTATCCTCGAATCTTCGTTCTTCATGGTTATGGGTCATCCAAAAACCCACATTTCATCGAAGTCCATTTTCTAGGATGCACACTATTAGTATCACAATTGGTCACAAGAATTACAGGGTATCTCTATCCTTAGATATTCATTCATCATGGTTATGGGTTAACCACATAAAACCCTTATCTTCAGTGGCTCTTCATATTCAACAAATCTTCGAAGGAGGGAAATTCACGCAATGGAGACCATTGCTTCTTAAGGAGGGAGGAATGATCTGAATAGAAAATGGCATCAACCCATGGTATTCATCCACCCATAGAATTTACTCATGGTATTGTAAGTGGCATCCACCCATGGTATTCATTCACCCATGGAATTGACCCGTGGTATTGTAACTAAAAAATACTATAAGTATCAAGTCACATTTTGTAAAAGGACAGATTGTCCACCACAATGTAGTTCTTATAGTTATTATCCATTTTAATAAAAAAAGTATTTGTGGTTTTGTTTATTGGGCATTCTCCTCTTTTTCTTCTGGAATTTCAACTTTTCAAATCTTGGGGGTATCTACCCCAAAATCCATTTCAATTTTTTAGATCTTGGTGGCCTCCCCCCAAGATTTGGATCACTGGAGCTATGCAATGCACAATCACTAGGCCCTTTATCTCAATTTTTGACTTGTCCCAGGCTCAGTTCAAGGATAAGAATGGATCATCTCAGATTAGGGGGTTTTCAGATTGATGTCATCCCATCATGAGTGAATTGTAGGAACATGTACACTATCAAGTCATGGTGAGATGATGAAGAAGGAGAAGAAGGAGGGGAGCATGCCTAAAGACTCTCTTGTAGTTGAACTCACTAGTGGACTTATCAAGAGGAAGCAAAGGGACATAAGTTTGAAACTACCATCCAAGACTTAAGATCATTGAAGACTTCACATTACCAAGCCATGAGGAGGAGAAGAGAAAGCATATCCAAGAAGACATCTAGCACTCAACAACAATAGTGACCTGACATTGCCACATCATCAAGAAATCCATGTCAACAGTGTCATGTCATGTCATGAGTAGTCATATTCCACATCCTTATTGTGGACCATTTCTATTGTATTCAAATGTATTGTAAAGTGGAAGTCCAAAGGACACACATTAATATGAAGAGTCCTGTAAGTTGAAAAGTCGTAGGAAGTTGAATAGTCATGAGGGTAGTTAAAGAGTCAAAAGGGGGAAGCATCATCCCTTGGTTACATATACCCACGCATTATATGGGCAAGGGAATTTTCACCTTGGCTCCTCCCGCAAGGCATTAGAGAGATTATCTAGCTCTTTTAGGAGAAAGGAATGGCTCCAATGTCCCACTACTAGGGCTAATGATGTACATTGTAAACATGTGTCTTGGAACTTTTTCTTAATAACAAAATCCTTTTAAGGCCAACACATTCTTCATCCATGGAATATGAATGTTTGTAAGACTATTCTATGGACGTTTATATTTCATGTTTGTTTTCACATGTACTAAGATTGTTGAACTATTTCAGTTATTTTATGCTTATCTTATTGAGAATGTGCTATAACAGTTGTTATTGATGTCCCATCCTTGTGGGCTATTCCATGGGATACTACACAAATCTTTCCTTATTTTTTGGTTGTAACGAACTTCACATCCGTTGTGGACTATTCTGTTGGATGTTAGATGGATCCTTCTGGTTCATGTGTGTCTCTTCCTGGGTGTTACTATTACCTCCCAATTAGAAGCTCACTCTTCTTCCCCCTTTGTAGTAGAAGAACCTCGACACAGTTGGAACTACACACTCACTAGGCACACTTCCCTTTCTTTTCGAAGACACCATTGCATCACTCTCTTGTGCTAATAGCTAGAGACAAGGAAAACCTTTAAGGATTTGGAAACTAGGGCTTTATATCAGATGAGACTCCTACACCAAATGGTGTGAGGTCTGATTAGGACTTCATATCAGGGAGATCCCCTGAATGTTGGTAGTACAACATCGCCAAAAGGCCTATTAGGGCACTATTACACCACCCATAGGATGGAATGATCATTACATCACTACCAATTAATTATAGGTCGTAGTGTGCATTTATCTGAGGCACACAAACCCTATCTTTTACCCTATGAAATCCATGCCATTTGGAGTATTATTTTAAAATAGAAATATATATGTGAAAAATAAAAAATATTTAATTGTATTAATGTTACTTATGTGTAAAAAAATGTCTAGATAGAATAATTCAATTTGGCCTTGGAATAAAGGTTGGGCGAGCATTTTTGTGAAGCAAGCCAAAATTGCCGTGCTTCACTAAAATGCATGCAAAGGCTTCATTCCTTGGCCAATCTAATTGATTCAAATTGTAGATTGTTTATTTTTCTATTTTACACACTTTTACATTGTTATATATTTACTAACCTGTAGGGCAGTATGAATGTTAATTTTCTTATGGCTAAATGTATCTATTATAGATAATTGCACTTTAAAACATTTTCAACATTTTCATATTGCATTCACCCCATATCATCAGAAAAAATTATGTAGAAATAACATTAGAAATAACAATGCAACATAACAATCAGAGGTGTGTCATGATATCTCTGTCATAGGTCTGTCATGATATCTCTATCATAGGTCTGTCATGACATCTCTATCATATGGCTCAACATAACTCCTTCATATGTTGGTCATAATTTGTTCTCATATCATAGATAACAAGGACCAAAGAGGCTGATGTAATACCTAAGAATTGAGGCCCATTGGGATGTTCATACACCATAAGGCCGAGGCCCATTACGGTGTTGTGTTGGCACTATTACACAACAAGAATGAGGCCCATTAGGGTTTTTTCACACCACAAGATTGAGATACAATTTCGTAGACCCATAGGATGGAATGATCATTATATAACTGCCAATTATTTTAAGGTCCTGGTGTGCACTTATTTGAGGCACACAAACCTACCTTTTACCCTATGAAATCCATACAATTTGGCATTGCAACAACCCCAGGTTAAAAGTTCTTATAATAAAGGTTAATAAAGGACCAAGGTCACGGGAAACGTATTCCAAGCTGAATGTTGGGCAAAGCATCCTAGTGGGCATCACTTGTTGTTTATTATGGCTAAGGGGAAATTGGCAAAGGCATTGGAAAAGACTTTGAAAAGGAAAAAGGACATTATTGGCATTTATTTTATGAAAATAAAGGAAATTGGGAGAAAAAAAAGGTGAAAGGTCATAGGTTGCATGTGAGGAGGAAATTGCAAGAAAGTAGAGAAAAATGAAGAAATTAGAGGCATCAGTAATAAACCGACATTAGAGAATCAATTTGGGCCCTTTTTCCAGTCAAGTTTTGGAATTTATTTTAGAGAGGAGAAGAGAACTACAAGGAGAAGGAAAGAAAACAAGCAAAGGGAGGACAAGGAAAACAAAGGAAGGACAAGGAAAGTAAAGGAAAGCAAGGATCAAGCAAGGAAGAGTTGGATCACTCAGATTTAGTGGGAATACTTGTAGGTAAAAGGTTCCATGTATGATTTCCTAGTTGGCTTTGGCATGCATGGTATATGCATGTGTCTATTTGGTTCATTTGTTGTTAGTGTCATGGGTTTTTCCGAGTTTTGACAGTGGTTTCAGCCTTGCCTTGCCATTTCCAGAGAACCATGGTGTGATGGGATTCATTCTTGGTTAATATTTGGATTGTTAGAAGGTTTTGGATTTGGGTGAGGTGATCTCAGGAAAATACTAGGGGTTGGGTGTGGAGATGGTTTTCTCTGGGAAGCCCTCGATAGGTGGGTGGAAACAGGAAAAATCCTTAAGGAATGGTGAAGGAATATTGAGACATCCAAGCTCGGTTTGGTTTTGTGATCTCAGGATTAGTTTAGGTGAGATCAATGTAGTGTGAGGGTGGAGGTGGTTTGACCTCTAGATTCCCTTGGTTGTTCATGGATTGGTTTATCCCATGAGATCTCACATTCATGCTTGGTGTATGGAACATGGGTGATTGGCTGAAAGAGAGATTTGGTTCATCCCAATCTATGGTCGGTGGTACATGGAAGTCCTTGACTTGGTTGGCTTTTGAATATGTCAATAAGAGCTAAGTTCGTGTTGTATTTCATAAGTAGTTATACTTGTTAGTATTTGGCTTTAATGGTTGTTCTAACATTGTTATTTATCTAGTTACAAGTTGGTTATAAGAATGGATTTATGACATATTCAAGTTATGGATCTTAACATGTTTTTACTTGTAAATGAATGGTTAATGAATGCATGACCTAATAGATGTTATTGTAGCTATTTTGAGAGGGCATTAGAGCTTCTTGATGTTTCTCATATAAGTTTCAGATCTCTATGTTCAAATATGCATTCATGACGTATATATTGCATGTTCACTATGTGTTTGATGGAATGACTATCATGGTTAAGATGGGCTAGGTTAATTCATTGATTAATTTTTATTTTAGAGGATTTATCTCTGTTTTATTTGTCATTTTTGAGAGTTTCATCAAGTTCTGGGTAGTGGCTTGGAGACTAGGCCTAAAAAAGTGGTTTAGATCTCATAGTCGCTGGCATAGAACTTTGTAAAAAAGACTGCAACTGCTCCCTTGAAGGATCATGCATGTAACTATAGGGTTATATTCGAATTCAGGATGTTTTATGCCAACATATATGAGTCCATATTGGTGAAAAAACAATTTAACTAAGGGTTTGGGTACCTAGAAGGGTGATTTATTTCTTGGGGGCCTTGTAGCACCTGAGGGAAGTCAATAAAGTCTTGGTTCGTTGACTCCATTTCTTTAATGTGATCTAGGAGGTTGTGCCATGTCATAGTAGCCATTTTCTCATGTTTACCCCAATAGGCTGGTGAAAGTGGGTAGATATGGGAGATTTCTTTATAAAGTGGTATCAGAGCATGGTTCAAACACTTGGACCTGATGGGCTAGATGCATGTGGTTATGCATGAGGTCATGGTATGTAGTTGGTAGTTTCATGCATGATGTTGGAATCTTGATGTGATTATAATTATACATGTATCGTGCTAATGTGGATTGATTTTTCAGATGAGATAACCTCCCCTGAATGTCATTGAGGTATGATTTTGGTTATGGTATCTATTTGGTTTATCTGACATGGTATACTTGCAGGAAGAAGAGAATCATAGATGATGAGAAAAATGGTGAACTATAGTTCACATGAATCTCCTTATAGATCAGTTGGGTAGCAAGGAGATGAGCATTCTCTTGATATAGCAGACGCATTGAGCAGCTTGAGAGAAGAGATCATAAGTTGCAAGGTTGATAATGACAGGTTGGTTAAGGCTGAGGAAAGACTTGCAAGGGCTCAGGAAAAATAGGTAGAAGTAAATGCAGTCATCCTTTAGAGTTTGTGAGACTTGCAGAGACAGTGACAACTGAGGATTAATCAAGAGTAGGAAGAGAAGATCAATGGAGCCTATGGTAGTAGGTCTCACAATTAAGATACAAGTTGGATAGAGGGGTCATAGTCATAGATGGCAGATCATTGGATACACTTGACAAGAGAACCAGTATGTATGGGTATCACTCTAGTTCCTCATCCAGGAGACATCATCACCATTATCACTGCCATCATCCTTATTGGAAGAATGAGTACCTGCCTGACGAGTTCAAGAAATTCAAGCCCCCTACATTTGATGGAAAGATGAAGAAGTCAGAATATCAAGAGGCATGGTTGCTTGGGATGAAGAAATTATCCAGATTACATAACTATTCAGAGAACATGAAAGCTAAAATAACCACCTTCAGTGTTAAAGGGAAAGCAAATATCTGGTGGGAAGATGTGAAGAATGTCAGAGGCATTTGAGAATAAGAGTTTATTTGGGATGAGTTTGAGAGACTCTTCAAGAAAAAGTACCTATATAAGAGGTATTATGATGAAAAATCTAAGGAGTTTTATAAGCTGCAGATGGGTTCCATGAGAGATGATGAGTATACTAGCAAGTTCCTGGATCTGTTGAGCTTTATGCCTTACCTCAAGGGTGAGAAAGCGAAGCTTAATCAATGGGTTTCCTACAAAATATAGAGAACAAATTGAGTTTAATGAGTGATGGTCACTGGAGGAAGCCATAAAGAAACTAAAGCATTGTTATGAGTAGTCAAAGCATAAAATTAAGACTAATCATAGTTTGAAGGGAAATGAGAAGGTTAAAGGGAACCAACCTCCAAATCGGGGAAGACCTCAAGATGCAGGTGAGAAATAAAATGTGGTTCCTTATAAGAAGTTTAATGTAGTTGAGAAGGGACATGGGTTACAGCATGGAGAGCATCAAAATAGAGTTGATGGTAGAGGATCATTGCAGTGTTGGATTTGTGGAAAAAATCATCACAAGAAGGATTGTCCATTGTACTAGGGTGGTAGGCCTCAAATCTACAGTGCTCAGGAGGCGTAGATGGTTAAGGATGTGGGCCATAACATTCCTTGGATTTATGAAGCTATGGATAACATGTAGACATATCACCATGCATCCATTATTGATATGGGGGGTAATCTATGTGGTTGAGTTGTTTCTATTTTAATTGACGCTGGATCTAATTGGAGTTATGTTAATCTTGACCTAGTGGATAAGTGTGGTTTGAGAAAGGAAGTGCATGAAGAGTATTAGTTGGTGCAGTTGGCTACATGTACAAATAAGAGAGTTCATCACTAGTTAAGAGCTTGTGCATTTGATCTGAATGGTATACCTACATCTGCACATTTAAATGTTCTCCCATTGGGATCATATAATATGATTTTGGGCATGGATTGGCTGTAACTCCACAAGACCAAAGTATATTGCTATGACAAGGCTATTGAGTGCCTGGATGATAATGGGTAAAATTGAATCTTGAAGGGAAAGAAGAATCCTGCATCGGTGAGGATGGTCACAACTATGTAGGCAAAGCACAGTTGTAGGAAAGGGTGTGTATTATTTGCAGTTAATATTTCTAGTGACAAGGGTAAGGATGTTGAGGATGCAGGAATATTCAAGAGGTACCCTATATTATAGTAGTTTTAGGATGTGTTCCGAGTAGATATTTTAGAGTTTCCTCCCCACAGGGAAGTGGAATTTGCTATTGAGTTTGTACCATGGGAAATACAAACATAAAAGGCACATTATAGGATGAGCACTCCAGAGTTAGTGGAATTGAAGTTGCAGTTGAAGGAAATGCTTGAAAAGGGATACATTAGGCCAAGTGTATTTCCTTGGGGTGCATCAATATTGTTTTAGAAGAAGAAGGATGGTACTCTCATATTGTGCATTGATTACATTGATGACTTGTTTGACCAATTGAAGGGAGTAACGATGTTCTCAAAGATTGACTTGAGATTAGGATACCATTAGGTACGCATCAAAGAAGAGGACATCTACAAGACTACTTTTCAGACTAGGTATGGGCATTATGATATTGTTGTGGTTCCTTTTGGTTTGACTAATGCTCCAACTACTTTTATGTTTTTGATGAATAGTGTGTTGCATCTTTATATAGATAAGTTTGTGATTGTATTAATTGATTATATAATTATATATTCTAAGAATGAGGAAGAGCATGCCAAACACTTAGCAGAAGTGTTGAGATTGCTAAGAGAGCATTAGTTGTATGCCAATCTTAGTAAGTGTAGCTTATTTTAGACAAAGGTACATTACTTGGGACATGTTGTCTCCAAGGAAGACATAATAGTGGATCCAGAAAATATATGGACTATCATGGAGTGGGAAGCCCCTAAGAATGTGGATGCGGTTAGACCATTCATTGGGATAGTGGGTTATAGGCCATTCATCATGAACTTCTCACAGATTGCATATCCTATTACATCATTGCAGAAGAAAGGAAATAAATTTGAATGGACAGAGGAATGTGCAACAAATTTTTAACAATTGAAGTAGTTGTGGACAAATGCTTCAGCGTTAAAGATTGAAAATCTAGATAAAGAGTTAGCGGTGTGCATAAATGCTTGCAAGAGAGGACTTGGTGGAGTCTTGATGCAGGAGTGATAGGTGGTGTGCTATGAGTCAAGGAAACTAAATGAGCATAGGCATATTTATGTGACTCATGATCTTGAGTTGGCAGTGATCATTCATTCCTTGAAGATGTGGAGGAATTATCTTCTTGGCAAGAGGGTTTTATTGATAAGTGATCATAGTGGGCATAGGTACTTTTTTTACTAATTGAATTTGAATGATTGACAAGCTAGGTGGTTGGATACCCTTAGTGAGTTTGATTTTGAGATCAAATATATTAAGGAAAAGGAGAACATGGTTGTAGATGCTCTTAGTAAGAGAGTGCAGGTAAATCACATAGAAACTATGGGTTCATATACGATGAATTTACATGATTGGATCTTATATGCAAGACAATAGGATGACAGTTACAGGGAGCTTAAGCATAGGTTAAAACAGGGTACATGTGAATAGGATGTGAACTATTGTCTCACAATGGATGGTTTGGTGGGATTTAGAGATAAGATCTATGTGTCAGATGATGATAGTGAGCTCAAGAAGCTTATCTTGAAGGATTTTCATGTTAAGCCATATTAGGGTCACCCAGGATATTAGATGACATTGATAGTTGTGAAGAAGTTCTACTACTGGCCGAATCTAAAGAAGGAAGTGCAGAGTTTGTTGCTAGATTCTTGGACTGTCAGTAGGTGAAAACTGACTGTAAGCACCGAGCTAGTTTGTTACAACATATTCCTATTCTAGAGTGGAAATGGGAGGTCATTTACATGGATTTAATTACAAGTTCGTTGTGGACATCGAAGCAGCATGATTCCACCATGGTTGTGGTTGACATGTAGCTCACTTCATTCTAGTTAACACTACTTATTCAACTAGTGAGGTAGCATAGGTCTTCATTAGTGAGACAATGAAATTGCAAGCTGTCTTGAAGAATATTATGTTAGACAGAGATGCTAAGTTTACTTCCAAGTTTTGGAAGGTGTTATTTACAGGTTTGGGTACATAGTTTTCCTTTAGTACAATTTATCATCCACAGACAAATGAACAGATAGAGAGGGTCCATATGATATTGGAGGATATGTTGAGGATGTATGTCATGGATCAACAGAGGAGGTGGGAGGAGTATCTTCCATTGGTTGTGTTTTCTTACAAAAATGATTATCATGATTCATTGAGGATGAGTCCATTTGAGGCACTCCATGGGAAAAGTTGTAATATTCCCATCAATTGGAGTGATCCAATGAGGAGGGTACTTATAGGACCAGACACGTTGGTAGAGATGGAACATGAAATGTAGGATATCAAGAACAATGTAAAGGAAACATAGGACAGGAAGAAGAATTATGTAGACCAGCACGAGACATTTCAGGATTTTTAGGTTGGGGAGCATGTGCACTTGTGCATGAACCCCAAGAAGACCTCCTTAAGGATTGGGTCACATGCCAAGTTGGCACCTTGGTATTGTAGGCCTTTCAAGATCCTTGAGAGGATTGGACCAGTGGCCTATAGATTTGCATTGCCTTCGATAATGAAAGTCCATGATGTTTTCCATGTTTCATTACTTAAGTGATACATAAAGGATGTTGATAATGTTATTGATTGGTATACATTGCAGGTGGAGCCAAAAGGAGAATTCCAGCCAAAACCTCAGTGCATATTGCAGCTAAAGATGCTCATGCTCCAGAACATAGCAATTGAGCAGGTTAAATTGCATTGGAAACACTTTAGGTCCGAAGAAGCTACATGGGAGATGGGTGATTAGATGTGGGCTATGTATCCTTCATTATTTACCAGTGGAGGCAAATGAGTTTTTGGTATATGTACATATTTATGTATGGTTGATATTATAAATATCGTAATCAGCTAGGTTATAAAGCTCCAATAAGTGGTATGGTTGTCACATTAAAATGTTTGTTATGATGCTTTTGCTTTTGAGATTATTGTTCATTGTAAATATTACATCAAGCTATTCTATAAAGCTCCATGGGTAGTATGTTATGGTTTTCAACAGTTTTTTTCATTATAGGTGTCTAGATCACCGAGGACGATGTTCCCCTAAGGCGGAGGGGTCTATAACAAACCTAGGTTAAAAATTCATATAATAAAGCTTAATAAAGGAGAAATAATACCAAGGTCATGGGACATGTATTCCAATCTAAATGTTGGGAAATGCATCCTAGTGGGAATCACTTATTGTTTATTATGGCTAAGGAAAATTGGAAAAGGATTTGAAAAGGCAAAAATACATCATGGGCATTCATTTTATGAAAATAAAGGAAATTAGGAGAAAAGGAAGGTGAAATGTCACATGTTGCATGTGAGGAGGAAATCAAAGGAAAATAGAGAAAAATGAAGAAATTAGAGGCATTAGCAATAAAAAGACATCAAAGAATCAGTTTGGGGCCTTTTGTAAGTTGATTTTTGGAATAGGTCTCAGAGAGGAGAAGGAAAACAAGCAAAAAAAGGTAGGACAAGGAAAGAAAAGGAAGCACAAGGAAAGCAAAGGAAAGCAAGGATCAAGAAAGGAAGAGTTGGATCAAACAACTTCAGTGGGAATACTCGTAGGTAACAAGTTGTATGCATGATTTCCTAGCTGGTTTTGGCATGCATGGTATATGCATGTGTGTATTTGATTCATTCGTTGTTAGTGGCATGGTTTTTTTGGGACTTAACAATGGTTTTAGCCTTTCCTTGCCATTTATCGATAGCCATGGTGTGATGGGTTTCATTCTTGGTTAAGCTTTGGTATAACACCCTCCTCCCACATTTACCCAAGTAAACAACCAATCGAGGTAAATATGTGATGAAGAGTTACTATGATATGATTCAACTCCCTATGTATCATTTAAGGAAGTGGAACTGGTAGAATACAACCAACCTAACCGTCTAAACATGCAACATAAGCCCCATGAGCCATCCAACCCATCTAGGTGAACAACCCCTGAGATAAACTAACATTTTGATGCATTAAATCTTTGGTCGCTCCCTTGAAATGGGCATGCATGTG
Organism: Pinus taeda; assembly: GCA_000404065.3. Taxonomy (NCBI): domain Eukaryota; kingdom Viridiplantae; phylum Streptophyta; class Pinopsida; order Pinales; family Pinaceae; genus Pinus; species Pinus taeda. The sequence continues at coordinate 142,295 of APFE030791598.1, forward strand.
ATTGGAAACCTCCAGTCACTTCCATGACAAGGCATGCCTGTGAATAGAGACTTTTCTAGGTAGTTCTGTGCCAGTGACTCCAGATTTCATGAAACTTTTTCAGGGCTAGGACTTAGGACACTACCTAGAACTCCATGAAACTTACAGAAATAAAAAGTAACATCAAAACAATGATAGAAATGCAAATACTTGAACAAGGACTTGACTGGACCCCTACTGGCCATGACATTCATTTTGTTAAACATGTCTCAAATATGCAAACTATAGGTTTAAACAACATAAGTGAGCATAGGGGTCTCACACTTATCTAAGAATCATTAAGAAGCATTGTTGCCTCATCACATAACTACATTATTATCTATTAAGCCATATATTCATTGTACATTTAGTGATTAACCAAAACATGATGAAATCCATACATTTTCACTGTCATAAAACTCACTCATAACTAACATATCACCAACATAAATGTCAAGGATATAAAAACCATATAAACAAGTATATTTACCCATAAAATACCAAGGAGGAAGAGCTCTTATTAATGATTGCATAAGCTGACTAGATATGGGACTTCCATGAACCACCTAACCATAAAATGGGTTGAACCAAATCTTTCTTTTAGCCAGTCACCCCCGTGCCATATTCCCAGCATGAATGTGGGATCTCATAAAACAAATCAATCAAAACCAAACCAGGGCTTCCAGAGGCCAAACCACCTCAACCCTCAACCAATGATTCTACCACATGGCGAAACATCACTAACCATCACTAGATTGGTCTCTACCAAGCTATCCAAGGCTCTAGAGTGTTTGTTCCAACCAGTGCTTATAGGACTAGTAACTCAACCCATAGTTGTTTTTGGGCTTCCAGAGCATTTTTCCAACCAAGGCTCATATCATAACCAAATAACCACATGCATGTGCCATGCTTGCCAAAACTAGCAAGGATATCTTACATGCAACTTGGTGCTTGCAAGAAAAATATGTTGTAGCTATTGATCCTGATGTCCTCTTGAAAGTTCCTTCTTTCCCTTTGCCTTCTTGCTCCAAATCCAAAGTATGTCAAACTCCTCCAAGAGTGCTCCAAGAAAACTCTATGTGTCCAAGAGTATGAGAAAGAGAGAGAGATAAAAATGAAAGCTCCAAAACTGAATTGATAAAAAATCCATGAATTGATCCTCATAAGCCTTTTTATTAATGAGGCCTCTATCTTATTCATTTTCCATTATTTTTCCTTCATTTTCCTCCTCCCATGCAACTTTTGACCTTTCACCTTCCTTTTCTCCTAATTTCCATCATTTTCATAAATAAAATTCCAAATAATGCCTCTTTTCCTTTCCAAAGCCGTTGCCACTGCCTTTGCAAATTTCCATAGCCATTAATAAACAAAATGAACACCCACACTAGGATGTTATAAAATTAGAATAAAATAATTATTAATTTAAGATATTAAATTAATAATT
>APFE030791601.1:0-31001 GCA_000404065.3 Pinus taeda
AAATTCTTGAAGATTTGTAGGTGAAACAAGTACAATCAACTCCACTCATGATTGACAACACCTCTGCAATAAAGTTGGCCAAAAACCCAAAGTTTCATGATCGTACAAAGCATATCAATACTAAATATCATTTGATCCGACATCATGTTGAGGCCAAAACAATCCATCTCCGCCATTGGTCCACAAATGAGCAAGTTGCAGACATCTTCACCAAAGCGCTTGGAAGAGGAAAGCTTGAAAGATTCAGAACGATGCTTGGACTCACCAACATCCCTTCAGATTAAGGGGGGGAATGTTGACACCTAATCCGAAACGGATGGGTGAACTGGACAGTCATCAAGAAGATGAACTGATCCTTCATGTTTGTGTATATAAATGTGTGTTAGCTAATGAATGATATATCAGTTTTTCTCCTGCTCATTCTGGAGTTACCCTGGCCTGACACAAAAACAATCTGAAATGGACTCATTCTAGTGCTTCGGTTTGGTGTATCATTGTAGGCGAACTCAGCTTGAGCTAATTCCAAATCCCACTTTTTGGGATTCTGATATACTAAACTCCTTAGTATATTCCCCAAGCTCCTGTTCACTACTTCAGTTTGTCCATCTGTCTGAGGATGGTACGCTGAACTAAAACTGAGTTTGGTTCCCAGTTTCTTCCAAAGTGTCCTCCAGAAATGCCCTACAAATTTAGTATCTCGATCTAATACAATACTTACAGGTAAACCATGCAATATTACAATCTCTGAAAAGAATAAATTAGCTACATGTGTTGCATCACTAATTTTCTTACAAGCAATAAAATGTGCCATTTTAGAAAATCTATCTACTACAACATAAATAGAACCGTCTCCTCTTTGAGTTTTTGGTAAACCCAGAACAAAGTCCATACTAATTGCATCCCATGGTCGATCTGGTATAGGCAATCTTATCTGCGTGTAGCATTAGCCTTGAGGATCCCGTTGGAGAGCTCACTCGACCATCGAGATTTCATCGCCATGTTAGACATAATCTGCGAGCTGGTTATTGTTTAGTGAATGCAACGTGAAGAAATGCTAAATGACATGCAAAAACGTTGAGAGCCCAACGTAAGCACATGAATAAAGCACTAGCATTGCAAGCAGAACCCATGGCGGCTTGGGTTGTGCGTAAATGACTACCCATCAACCATTACATACAGTGAAGCAATTTTAAATTGCCTACGTAGGATACCTCCTACAAAAAATACTTACGCTGGACCAAGCTTTGTGAAGATCCATTCCATCCAAGTTAGCTATCAAGTACAGAAGAAGTGATACAAATTTTCAACTGGACTTTTTAACCATCACTCCAACAAATTCATGGTATGCTTATACATTCATAAATATTTCAACATTAAATCACCTTTTTATAAATCACTTTTACAAAGTGATTTTAATATTTTATTAAATGTTTTGGAGAAATAAGGTGCATTAAATTTTTCTTTTGGAGAGATAAGTATATTTTGTAATATTTTTGGAGTGATAAGCGATTTTTGGAGTAATAAGTGATTTTTACAATTTTGGGGTTATAAGGGTGTAGTGGAATGTTTATGTACTCCATACTGAATAAAAACATATTTTTTTTGTGGTGATTGTGTCCTAGATACGCCCGAATTTGAATAAGGGGATCTTAGGTACAACTTGTGTAGTGATTGATTGTGCATGTTTTGTGTCTAGTTTTGACACTATCCTTCTAATATGGTACACATGAAGTACACAACAAAATAAGACAATTCATGTACATAATCAATTCCATTCAAGCTTATGTAATCAAGAAACCTACAAGAAATTAAGAAGCAGCAATACATAATCAACTTGTCAAAGAGGATTCTACATCAAAATCCAATCAAGTTAATGAAGCTGTCATCTACATCATCAACATTTGGATCAATTCAAAAGATTATTTTTTGGAAAATCCACTTGCACCATTTTTTTTTAATAAGCTCAATACAAAACTGTAACTTGCAAATCATAATTTGTAAGTTAGCTTGTAATCAAAGTCAAATTGAGTTGAATTGTAAGGGTGCATTCTTGGTTGAAACCAACACCCAAGCTTTGAATTGATAGGGAATCAATTAAACCAAGTGAATCCATTGTTTTTAACTGAGTCATTCAAATCATTGTAAGTGTTTCTCTTGGCTGCATTTTCAATAATATTCAACACCCTTCTTTTGATCAATCAAGAGAGTGAGTTTAAGCAAGTGCGAAGTTCACAACATCAAGCGAGCCTGAAAATGGTTGAAGCAAGCATCAAGCGAGCGAGTTCTAAAAATCCAGTAAGTATTAAAAGCAAGCGAGCGTGAGTTCCAGCAAGTTCACATGGTGAAAAGCATTCAATTGTTAAATATTCTTAACAATTTGATCCCCTCAACTGCTGAAGACATGGTGCCAATTAGCAAAGCAACTCTTGCTGATATTTCAATTAATTTACAACGGGCAAATGAAACAATTGAGTTCCTTCAACTAGAGTCACAACTACAAAGAGATGAGTTGCAACAGAAGAGTGATGCTTCCAAGTCTTTCAACCACACAAATGAAGATAAAGTTTTTGATTCCAAGTCATTGATCCAAACAACTTCAAGTGTGGAAGTTGTTCATGATCAAATTGAATTTTCCTCTTCCAAACCAATCATCAAGCCGTGGGAAGAGCTCCAATGTAACAAAAATCGAAAAGGATTAGGATATGAGAAAGATAAAACAACTTGCATATCCTTGATTATTCTAAGCTGATCAAGTTCATCAGTGCATGGTTTCCTGATCAAATAACATCAACAAGCCATGAGAAAGTTGAAGGCAAAGCCACATGCAAACATTGTCAAAGAAAAGGTCACATGGAAGATCAATATTTTGATCTCCATCCTTGTCACCATTGTGGCAAGAAGAATCACTCATAAAAAAATGCTGCAACCAAGACCAACTTTCCAGATTAAAGATCAATTATGCAAGGATTGATCCTTGGGAATGCTTGTCAACAATAAAACGATTGTATAAGTTTTACAACAGAATTCAATTTCACCTATTGCAGCCATCAGTCAAATGGAGATGGTACTCTCATGCACATGAAAGTAGGGAGTACAACAATGAAACTCTCTTACACCTAAAGGGGGGGAGTTTAGAATTCAGAATTCAAATGCAGCTGATTGTCTCTCCTTTCAGCTGACAAAGGGGGGAAATTACAAGTGGTTGTCAGACTGAAAGTCTCGACAACATCATCAAAAGCAGCCAGTGGGCATCTTCAAATCAACCAGTGGACATCTTAAAATCAACCAATCGACATCATCAACAAATCAGCTAGTGGGCATCATCAAATCAACGAGTGAGCATTCATCAACATCAAAGAAGCCAGTGGGAAGTCAACATCAAAGTAGCCAATGGGCGTTCTCAATATTTTGTCAGTGGAAAAAGGCTGCTGATTGTAAGCAAAGGATAGATGGATCCTTTTGTAGCTTGGCATGTTATGAAGTTGTCAAGCAAAATTTCAAAGATGACTCAGACTTGCAGTTGACTCATGTTATCTTCTGATTGGATTTTTTTTTCAGCATCCAGCTTTGGCGGTTTTTCAGGAAACGTTTTTTAGGATCAACAGTTTCAGCATGAGAACTTGGAAGACGGTTCCTAGTTCTTATTTTGGACTCATCATTGGGGGGGGGAGGGGGGGGGGGGGGGGATGTTAGTTTCACTCTCATGTGATGAAAACAATTATAAGTCCAAAATCAACAAAGTTGGATTTAATCCTACCTTTCTAGATTGAGCTTGTTCCTCATGGTTAGGAGTTAGTTTAGGCTTGGTTGGTTGAGAGATTCTCTCCAACTAGTTAGGCTCCTAGATTAGTGTTTGGTTGAGAGATTTTCTCAACCATAGTGTCCAAGATAGACGTAATATCTTGAGACAAACTTCCTCATGTATTTATTTGTACTATTATCATTATTTGTACATTGGATTTCATTATGGGAGGAATATAGTAAGGCTGACGCCTTTTACGCCATTTCTATGTCTCTGATATTTTTTATGTGTGTTAATTTTGTTTAATATTCTACATGTGCATACATATGTATGGGGACCTGCTAAGGTATCATCTCTCGGTGGCTCTCATTATTATGTTACTTTTATTGATGATGCAACCAGAAAAACTTAGATTTATTGTATTCAAAATAAATCAGATGTATTTGATACTTTCAAGAAATGGAAAGCTTTGGTTGAAAATGAGACAGGAAAAAGGTTGAAGTGTCTTAGATCAAACATTGGAGGTGAATATTGCAACAAAGAGTTTGATAGGTATTATCCAGAGAATGGAATTCACAGAGAGAAGAAAGTTCTATGAACACCACAATAAAATGGTGTGTTAGAAAGGATGAACATGACAATCATGGAGCGTGAAAGGTGCATGAGATTGCATGCAGGATTGCCTTTACAAATTTGGGCAGATGCTATAGATACTACTGTTTATCTAATAAACAAAGGGCCTTCAATTTATTTTGATGGTGGTATTCCAGCGGAGGCATGGACAAGTGAAAAGGTAACCTACTCATTTTTAAATACTTTTGGTTGTGAAGCCTTTGTCCACATTAATAAAGAAAGTAGAACAAAGCTCGAGGCAGAATCAAAGAAATGTACCTTTATTGGATATGGTGTTAATGATTTTGGTTATCGCTTTTATGATTATGAAAAACACAAAATCATTAGAAGTAGAGATGTCATATTTAACGAAAAGGTTTTGTATAAGGATCATCTGCAAAAAAAGAAACATGAAAAAATAAACAGAGAATACACAATGCTTGATGAGATCACAGAAAACGTGATGGTGCCTAAAAATCATAATGATCAACAACTAGAACAACAACAGCAACCACAACAACAACAAGCACCTCAAACACCTGAAAGTGGTGTTAGAAGATCTACCAGGATGAGTAGACCCCCTGAATGATACTCTCCTTCATTATATTATGTATTGTTCACTGATTTTGGTGAACCAGAATGTTATGAAGAAGCAGTGCACGTAGAAACCAGGAAGAAGTGGGAGCAAGCCATGAAAGAAGAGATGGACTCCTTAGCACCTTAGCACATAACCAGACTTGGGACTTAGTCAAGTTTCCTACAGGTAAAACAAAATTATATAATAAATGGGTTTACAGGTTGAAGAAAGAAGATGGAGGTAGAAAAAGGTATAAAGCTAGACTTGTGGTGAAGGGGTTTTTACAGGAAAAGGGTATACACTTTGATGATATATTTTCTCCTGTTGTTAAAATGACTTCAACCAGAACTATTTTAAGTCTAATAGTAGCTGAAGATTTTCATTTTGAGCAGTTAGATGTAAAGATAACCTTTCTCTATAGGGATTTGGAGGAAGAGATATATATGCAACAACCACAAGGATATGAGGTAAAAGGGAAGAAGAAACTAGTGTGCAGGTTGAAGAAGAGCTTGTATGGCTTAAAACAGGCTCCAAGGTAGTGGTATCTAAAATTTTATAGGTTTATGTATGAACAAGGTTATACTAGATATCACTCTGATCATTGTGTTTATCTCAAAAGGCAAAATGATGGCAGCTATATTATATTGTTATTGTATGTAGATGACATGCTTGTTGCAGGTTCTAACGCATGAAATAAATGTGCTCAAAAGAAAATTGACAAACTCATTTGCAATGAAGTATTTGGGCACTGCAAAACAAATCCTTGGTATGCGAATAACTAGGGACATGAAGAATCACAAATTAACATTGTCTTAGAGTGAGTACATACAAAAGGTGTTGAAAAGGTTTAATATGAAGAATGCAAAACCAGTTAGTATACCTTTGGCTATCCATTTCAAACTAAGTAAGGAAATGTGTCCCAAGACTTAGGAAGAAATGGATTATATGTCTAAAGTTCCATATACATCAGCAGTTGGAAGCTTAATGTATGCAACGGTCTGCACAAGGCCTGATATTACACATGTAGTGGGAGTTGCAAGCAAGTACATGAACAATCTAAGAAAAGAACATTGGATGGTAGTGAGGTGGATTCTCAAGTATTTGAGAGGTACCAAAAATCAAGCACTATGCTTTGGTGGTTCAAACATTGCTCTACAGGTATATGTTGATTAAGATATTGCGGGTGATAGAGATAACATGAGGAGGAACATAGGGTATGTGTTTACTGTAGGTGGACCAACTGTCAGTTAGGTCTCAAAACTGCAAAGTGTTGTTGCACTCTCAACAACGAAAGTAGAGTATGTTGCTGCTACAGAGGCTAGTAAAGATTTGATTTGGTTACAAAGGTTTTTGGATGAATTGGGTAAGAAGTAGGAGTTGGGCAAGTTATACAATGACAACTAGAGTGCCATACATCTTGCAAAGAGCTCTGCATTTCATTCCAAGACTAAACATATACAACTCAAGTACCATTTCATACGGTTAGCATTGGAAGATGGATAGATGCAGCTGGAAAAGATACACACTAACCAGAATCCTGCAGATATGTTAACCAAAAGTTTTAACCAGGGAGAAACTGAGATTATGCTTAGTTTCAATTGGTCTTCCAGTATGATGAAGAATATGAGAAACAGTCAGGTCCAAAGTGGAGTCATCTTATAGCAAATGAAGCATCGATGGAGTTTCTATAATTAGTATCCAAGTGGGAGATTGTTGGGTGTGGAGCGTAATTATCTTCTTTATTTAGGGGTGTCGCCACAGTGAACCCCAGTTCGTAATGTGGCAGCAACATCACTCGTAAAATGTATGTTGCAAGGGGGGTCCAGGGGAGGTAGCTGCGATCCTTGGGAGCCCCCCCTAGCAGGGGATCGAGGGCAGTGCCCCCGAAGCTAAAAATAGATGTAAAATTGCTTTTTAAAATGTTGTAATTTCATAGTCAATCTGGGTTGTTCATTAGGCAGAGATTTGACGTAGAAGTTATGTTTAATTTAAGGTTTTTTTGCCTAGAAGGCAACCCCTCACTATATATGAGGGAATTGTATTGCATATATGTAGATGTGCATTTTGAGTGAGAAAGAGAGAGGAGATTGTGTGAGAGCGAAGGGGGAATTACAACAGATCTGCTGTAGGTTGTATCTCTTCATTTGGATGGATAATATAAAAGGAAGGACTGGATGTTTCTTCGTAGACATAGCCCAAATTGGGTGAACCATGTATATCTGTGTCTCTCTTGTTTTATGTGTTTTCTGTGTTTATGTTTCTGCAATATATTTTATGTGTTTCATTGCTCTGTAATATATAATTCTCTAACACTCTTAGGCACTGGCTTTTTTTTATTGGTTTTAGCACCATTTGTTCCTTTCTTCCTTCTTGTAGCAACATTCCGTCTTCCTGTAGCAGCCGTTCCTTCTCTTTCAGAGTCTTTAAACTATATGGGAGTGATGAGAAATGATGTAGAGAGTTTTGAGGATGATGCTAGGGCTCAGAGGGAGTAGTGTAGGTTTGTGAAAATGGAGAGGATCCTTTGTTTGTTTTTTTTCAAGAAATTTTCAGGGTGAGACAAAGTGTAGGGTTTGTTCTTGAAATTATGAAATGGGATGGATGAATGATGGTTAGATAGTGAATATGAAGTGGATGGAGGGCTTGGAGTGCTACGATGACTTGGCCTTTGCAAAAATCTCTTCTTTTAACTGTTGTCCCCATTCTTTGAAATCATCACCCTTCATAATTTGACTTTTCCACATTGCATGAGTGAATGAGAGCTGAAATTAACTAGTTGAAGGTGGTCGACACTGATGACCCATCCTTAGCTTATAAAACCTCATCTCTCATGCATTGACAACAAATTTATAACTATTATATGCTCAAGAGAAGAGGTCAAGAATATTTCATACCTGTACCTACCTAATGTTTGTTTGAGAGACATGCATACTGTTGCTGAGTTGACGTTGTTGTGCTGCTAATGACTCAGGTACATATTCTTGATTGCCTTTTTCTTTTTTGTTGATTTCATTTTGCTGATGGGTTGTATTATTGTTGATCTGCAAGTTTTGGAGGCCTATATCAACCTTCCCTAAATAATACCTGACCTTTTAACACATTTCTCCATCATATTGCCTCTTGTAGCTTCTTCTCAGCTTTCCTGTAGAGAGCCTGTAGTAATTTAGGAAAACCTCTTGTAGCAGACTTGTTTTGTCCATATCTCTCAAATGGTAGAAGGATTGACCTGAAATTTTATGAGCATGTTACCATCATCATTATGCACCTCCCCATAAAAAAATCTTGGCCAATGGATGCACAAACCTCGAGAAAAACTAAAAACGAATAAAGGTGGTGGAGGTAGATTTCTTGGAAACCATGTACTGGAATTTGTTGAAATTGCTTGGTTATGCTACCATCATCCATATGCATCTCCCCATGAAACAAATTTTTAAATGGATGCACAGATATTGATAAAATTCAAAAATGGTTGCAGGTGATGGAGGTTGATTTCTTGAAAACTGTGCATTGGAATTCGCTGAAATTTCTTGAGAATGTTACCATAATCCATATGCATCTCTTCCTGAAACATATTGGAAAATGGATGTATGGTTTGCAAGATATGGAAAAAATAGTTTTCTGCACTATGTATTTCTATTTCCTGTAGTAAAATAGAGCATTCATGTAGTTTTTTAGGACAAGAAGGAAAATGAGTGGTAGAAGCTTGGAAATGATGAGTGGATGGTGGAAACATATGAGGGTGATGGATTTTCATGGCCTTGGTTATGTTGGAGCATTTGAGCAAAGGAGGAGAAAGTCAAAATTTGACTTCTTTTGACTAGGTTTGACTTATTTTTTCTTTTTTTTGGTGCCAACTTGTTTTTGTTGCTTGCAGATGTTGGAGGAAACCTACATTCATTAGAGAGATACATAGAGCACATATTTTTTATTTTTTTATTTTTTTCTCTTTTTTTCTTCTAGGTCTACTAGTTGCCTCAATGAGGTTTTCAATTATCAGGCCTGCCTAGGTGCCTCAAAGGAGGTTTTCACCTAAGAAATTTTTTTTTTCCTCTCTCTTTTTCCCAACCCATTGACTGCCTCATGGAGGTTTTCAATCGATGATCCAATATCAGGTGCCTCAAAAGAGGTTTTCACCTGAGTTTTTTTTTTTGACCCTACCCTACTTGAAAAACAAAAATACTTTCAAGTATAAAAATACTTTCAATGGAGCCATGTGCACATCAAGATGACAAATAAATTGATGTGTAGGCTTGCAATATATGGTCTGACATGTACCTGGATTTTAGAGACCAAATGATTTGACTTTGAAAGGATCAAGCATAGTTGAAGAAGAGAGTGTTGCTGCAACTTAATGACTGTTTGAAACCATATTTCAGTATAGTTGTGATGCCCCTGGTCCACTTGCTGATTTGGATCATCTTGGATGCCTTCTTCTTCCATGACTTTCAAATATTCCTCTTTTTGTTGATTGTTCTCTTGAACACATGAAGGATTTGATGGTAACAATGAGGGAGCTTTCTCAATCTCTGGTTTTGCTGTTTGCTCTTCATCAAGTGCAACCCATGATTCTTTGATCTTCTCTTTTGAATCTTCTTTTTCTGCATGTTGTCCTTCAATGGTATCAAGAGAATCTCTTTTTTTGAATATTCTTCCTAAGCTAAGATGAATACCATTGAGATCGAAAGGAGATATTTGGAAGTGTTGTACTTCAAAATTGTAAGTGGGCGGAGTCACTTCATTGTGTGGGCTTTGAAATGGTGGTACAGGTAGTTGAGTGGGAGTGGATATTTGAGATGGATGTGGTTGGGGTTGTGGTTGTGGTTGTGGTGGAGGTGAATGGTAGGGATAAAATGGAGTTGGGTATGGAGGATATTGAGGAAAATATTGAGGATATTGTGGATAGCTCCCATGAGTTCCTTGCCAACCTTGTTGCCAAGATTGGTTTTGGGGTTGAGATGGCCAAGGTTGCCAAGGAAAGGGTATGCTCCAATTACTTTGAGATGGATGTGTATAAGCTTGAAATTATGAATTAGGCTCTTGCATTATGTCAAGTTGAATAGGTTGCCATGGTCCTCTTGGAGTTACATAACATAGCTGCATTGGAAATTTACTTGCTTCATTGTCCTCTTGGTAAACTTCTTTCAACCTTGCTAATGAGGGGCAATATTTAACATCATGTGATTCTGCATGGAAAACGAAAATATCAACATCTCCTTTTTGCTCATTTTGTATTCTTAACATTTCTACTTATTCACGTAGATTGTTAAAAATTTCTGTTTTAAATTTATCAAGCAAATTTCTAAGTTTAGCTTGAATTATTGATCTCGATGCTGATTGACGTACTCTTGCCTTTCCTCTTGATGTGTGTTTGCATGTTTCACAAATTTCTTCAAATGATAATTGGTATACATCACCTCTACTCATGAGATCAAGGAGATCAATCCATTCATCCCTAATTGTTCTAAGTAAGAGGGTTTTGTGTGTCATATCCTAAATGATGTAGTTTTCCCCTCTTAACATTATACATGAACCTCTTTATTAGATATTCTAGGCTCTCATCTTCTTTTTGATTCATTCTAAATATTTATTCTTTAAGATCATGGGATTTATATTTTTTTAGAAATATCTTTATATACCATTCCATGATCTTATTGAATTAGTCCCTAAACTCATGAACCATTTAAGAGCCCTATCCTTCAATGTTGCCAGAAACAATCTCAATTTTTGAGTGTTTAGTAAGTAACCATAAGATATACAAACAATTTCAAATTCAAAGAGGAAGGTTTTCAGATCCTCTGACCTTAGAACATGAAATTTTGGAAGAAAATATGGAGGGATGTTCTTCATATGCACGCTGACATTAGTATCTTGAATGAGAAATCCGAGAGGATCTTCCTCATTATTTTCATCTCCATCCATTTATTTTACATTATTTTCCATCTCTTCTTCTTCTACCTACAAAAGTGAATGGTGATGTGGCTCTTACTGCACCACGTGATCAAATGGGGGGGTGGGTTGGTGTTGGAGATTCTTTTTGATTTTATGAGTGAATGAAAACACTAATGCAATGCAATTTTCTATTTTTGAAATTAAATATGTTTAATGCATTTTTTTTTGTTGCAAAAAGTAAAAAGAAATTAATCAACTAAGGAAGAAAACAATGCATACGTTGAGACCTCCTCGACAACTGTGCCAAAAAGTGATGAGCCTCGGTATCGTAGCAAGAATACTGCAACTCCCAAGGCTACCGACTTTAATTATCAACCCGGGGTTCGTAAAAACTTAAGAGGTATCGACACTATACATGCATCATACAATGTGTCATTCCTTTGCTTTCATAAAACCCTAAACTAATTGTAGAAAATGAACTACTCGAAATGGAAACCCTAACCTATCACAAGAAATAAAGTACAAGGAAAGAAACATATTCTAATTGCATAAATATCATGAACTAAGTTTAAAAGAAACCTAACTTAACCCTATTTATCACATGTGATGATTTAAACTAACTGAGCATGGAATTTGATCTAGGGAGTATTAACTGCTGCATGCATGTGCTAATTAAGAAATAAAAAGAACTATTTTTCTTTATCTTTTCATTTTATAAATGCAAATTCTAATCTTTCCTTGTTCTTTGGCAGGGGAGACAGGGGTGGAGGAAGAGGGGTACAATGGTTTTGATGGATTGGAAGTCAGGTAGAGGCCTAATCCCAACTTCAATGATGATTTTTCTCAATTCAGGCTCAAAACAGGCCGCTACAAGATTTCCTATAGGATGTCTACAAAATGTACTCCAGGATCCCCTGTTTTATTACAAGAACAAGACAAAAGATTAGGAAGTGGTCTAGAAGGTGGAATGAAGCTTGGGAAAGGTGTATAATGGAATAATAAGGCATGGAGGTGGTGAAAACCACCCAGAACTCAAGAAAGGACTTCAAGATGGGTGGATTTGCTAAATGGGAATGACAATTGTTTCTTATAAAACAAGAATTTAGATTGAGATTTTAATGGATTTTGGCCACATGGGTGGATGAGGCTTGGATGAGGCGAACGAGATGAGGTCTCCCTGAAATGTAGAAGATCCTTCAACAATACACATTATTGTCTACATCTATCCATAAATTCATCTATACATGGGAAAGATTTATCAAACAACGGAAAATTACTAGTCCAAAATCTAGAAATTCGAGAACTAGTGAGCTAGTAAATCTATCAAATTCCTATCCTAATGAAGTGAAAATGAAATGGGGTAAATTTTGTTATTAAATATAATGTTTTTGTGATCTAATTCAAGTGGAATAAAATTGATTGAAGCTCATTATAATTCTCTAAAAAATAGCAGAAACTTACTGTTCTTTGCTACAAAGGAGTTCTAGGAATCTAGATTTGGGAATAAGAAAACTGGTGCAAGTAGCTCAATGATTACTATGACCTTCAAAATATTTTCCAAGGTTGAAATTATGCTTTTTATCCTACAAAAGAACTTACATCAACCATTTCACCCAATCCTACAACAAGAAATCATTAGTACTAAATGAAGAAATAGAAAGAAACAAGAATAAGAGTTGTATGTGAATAAGGAGTGAAAAGAATAAAAAAAATGATACAAAAGGGCTCTGAGGCTTTTGGGATGGCCAATCCCAAGGAAACTCAGATTCATATGGAGGAGAACAATATTTAGAATCTAAACTTGACACCAATCTTCATTATTTTCATCAATACAATTACATCCCTGCAAGAAATGGTAGTGAAGTTGCAAAAATACGAGTTCTCTTCACAATAAGACTAATAAAAATCCCCCCTAGAGGAAAATTAGACTTGGTACTTATACAAAATGACTAGGAATTATTCCCCATGAAAGGAGGAAGATTTCCCCACCAAAATCCCTTGATTAGTGGATTTGATTCCCAATACTAGGAATCTGCATTAAATGGTAGGGAACACATTCCTAGATTTTCTCAATCATTGGAGTTCCAAAATTCGTGCCATAATTCCATAATATCTTCTTGATTTATTATTTAATATTGATCCTCCTATAGTTGTGAACAAGTCCCTAAATTATCTCCTCCTCCAAATCTCCATATTCTGCCCAATATTCTCATAATATTCCACGAAAATAAATAATATTAGGCACAAATATGCAATTATTCATAAACCTTCCTAATGAACATATTAAAGTTAAAAATAAATTATCTAACATAAAAAGAGAGGTTTAATGTGCTGAAGGATGATCAGATGGGCCTTATTTTATGTTTAATTCAGAGGCATGGGCCTTAATTTATGTCTAATTTGGGCACCCATAAATACACCAAGTCTTCCTTTCACGACAGAGACAGTCGAGCAAACGTTGTTATAGAGCGAGTCCATTCAGATGTGTGTGGACCATTCTCGACAACATCTACGACCAAACACAAGTATTATGTTATTTTTGTTGATGATTATTATCATAAATGATAGATATTTTTCATGCAGAAAAAGGATCAAACTTTCAGAAAGTTTTGTGAGTTTAAAGCATTGGTGGAGAAAGAGTCGGGAAAGAAGGTTAAATCTCTACGAAGTGATAATGGTTGTGAGTATGTATCAAATGAGTTTAAGAATTTCTATGCAGCGAAAGGGACTAAGCGAGAGTTGACGACACCCTATAACCCTCAGCAGATTTGGGTAGCTAAGAGGAAGAATAGAAGCATAGTAGGGGCAATTAGGGCGATGTTGTATGATCAGGGTATCACACTACACTTGTGGGCTAAGGCATGCAACACATCAGTTTATGTTCATAATCGTAGCCCACATCGGATACTTGGGATGAAGACACTAGAGGAGGCTTATTCCAGTAAGAGGCCAAATGTTGGTCACTTCATGATTTTGGGTCATCGATATGCTGCCATGTGACCAAAGATGCATGGAAGAAGCTTGAGCCTACAACAGAGTTGGGGATATTTATGGGGTACACTGATACACCTCACAACTATCAGGTGTACTTGCCATCCAACAGGATGAAAGTGGTTCATAGGGATGTCAGATTTGATGAGGAGAAGGCCATGCGAGTTTCCTTTGAGAGGGAGCTTGAGCTACATGCTGATGAGGAGCTTTTAGCTCCTAAAGTTGAGGAGCCTCATATTGATGTGGAGTAGCCACATGTAGAGGATCCAGGAGTGGAGACATCCACTCAAGCATAGTCTTCTAGAGAGGGAAGAAATTTCAACAAATAGGCTGGCAGATTGTTGGATGATGGATGGGAAAATGTGGGAGCACTCACTTATCAGCGCATGCAGAGGAGATCACCTGAGAGGTAAACTGGATACATGGGTCTTATGGGTGAATGTGTTGTGACAAAGCCTTCCTTAAAGGAAGTAGTGCAACAATCGGTTTGGGTTGATGCCATGGTGGAGGAGTATGACTCCATAGTTTGTAATAGTGTTTTGGATTCGGTCCCGAGACCAGATGACAAGTCAGTGGTGAGCTCTCGTTGGATTTACAAGGTAAAGCAAGCTGCAGATGGTAGTGTGGAGAAGAATAAGGTTAGATTTGTGGCTCGTGGCTTTTCACAAGTAGAGGGGATTGAATATGATGAGACCTTTTCTCCTGTTGCAAGGTACTCGTCAATCAGATTTATATTGGCACTATCAGCGTAGATGGGTTGGAAGATACATCAGCTGGATGTGAAGACAACCTTCCTTAATGGCATGATTGAGAAAGAGGTGTACATAGAGCAGCTAGAAGGTTTTGAAACCTTTGACCGTTAGTCGCATGTGTGCCGGCTCAAGAGAGCATTGTATGGGTTGAAGCAAGCACCCCGTGCTTGGTACACTAGGATAGATAACTAATTCACTGGGTTGGGCTTCACGAAGAATGAAGCGGATGCGAACCTATACCGCATAGTGGTGGAAGGTAAACTATTGATCATTGTACTTTATGTTGATGACATCATATTGATAGGTGATGATCAGTTGATAATGTCTTGCAAGAGAGTTTGAGATGAAGGACATGGGGCTCATGCATTACTCTCTTGGCATGGTGGTATGATAGGGATATGGGGAATTTTTTGTGTCTCAGGGAAAGTATGCCAACGAGATACTCAAAAGATTTCACATGGAGAGCATCAAACCCATGCAGACTACTCTAGTAGGTAACTGGAGGAAGGAGGATGCTACTTCATGGGAAGTAGTGGAAGCTATTGTTTACAGGAATCTTGTGGGTTCACTCATGTACTTGGTGAACACATGACTGGATATGTGCTATGTAGTTGACCAACTTAGTCAAGCGATGGTTATGCCTACCAAACTATATTGGAAGGTGACAAAGAATGTGTTGAGATATCTCAGGGGCACTTCTTAGTATGAATTATGGTACAAGAAGACAGAGGGAGTGAAGCCTCAAGGCTTCACCAATGTAGATTGGGTAGGAAGTCCATCCAACCCGAAGAGCACATCAAGAGGGATCTTCAGTATTGGGTCAACGATAGTTTCTTAGTACATCAGGAAACATAGATCAGTTGCACTCAGTTGGCAGAGGCATAGTACATGGCTACGAGTCAGGAAGCATGTGAGGCCATCTAGATGAGGAAGATCTTGGTTGGTTTGTTTGGTTAGAATATGGATCCAACTGTGATTTATTGCAATAATCAGAGTTGTATCAAACCATTTGAAAATCTAGTTTTTCATGATTGGTCCAAGCATATTGATATCTGATATCATCATATCAAAGTTTGTGTATTGAGGCGGATTATGTTGTTAGATAACATTCCCATGGAGGAGAAATATGCTGACATTTTGAAAAAGACATTGTCAAGATGTAAATTCGAGTTTTGCAAAGACAAGATCGGGGTAGCTGATAATCTCTTTCTTATTGAGAATGAGTGTTGAGAAATGGCAACAAGAAATTCCAGTTTGATTTGTCCTTGAATTAAACTAAGAATTAAAATTGAATTCTATTCTCATAACAAATTCTAAATAGTTAATTAAGTTTAATTAACTTAATTAGCTTAGGAATTTTGAGTTGGAAGTCTTTCTGAAGTCATGTAGATGTTCTCCCTAAGTTTGAGGGGTCCAGTGTGAGTTTAAATTGAGTGGTAAATTAGATAACTCAATTCACTAAGTTATGTTTAGTTAAATTATTTCCAAACTGTTTGAGGAACTAATATAGAGTTAACAGTCAGTTGGTGCATTAGTGCATCCACAAGTGTCACTCTAGTTAACTAATGATTTCCTCTTCAGAAAATCATGCATGTCGATTCTGAGAAAGACCCAATTGAGACTAGTGTGTAGGGATTGTACTATCAATTGTATTATTTACTAGAGTGTAAATATCATGCATGCATCAAAGATTGATCCTATGTTTGGATTGTGCAGTTTTGGAAGCATGAATTCGATTTAAATACAAGCTATTCATCGTAGGAATTATGTAAGAGATTAGGGGCTTGGAGAACTGCAAAATTGGATAAGTGTTGGCCAAGAGCTAGCTTGTGAGCTGAGAGAGTTGAGCATACTTGTGCGGAATTGTTCTATTGAGAACAAGCTTTGTATCTTCACTCATATTTCTGATATATGTAATACATATATTGGAGTTTTGAGAAGTGGATTTCCCCAGATACATCTTGTGTTATGTGACATTGATTTATCTTCTTCTTGTTCATATTGTTTTCATCGATCTATTGGTTTCCGCTGGTTGAAAGTAGAAGTAGATTCTTGTCCTATTCTTTAGTAAATTACACGAGCTTGTGAATCTACAAATTTTCTACATATTGAGCCTTAAGTCTTGATCTACATCCTATGTCTTTGTTGGAAAACATATAGCTTCATTGAAGTGTTGAACCATCATTGTGGCTCTCTTTGAATAGGCCTTTGGAATCACTTCATACCTAGTCATTGGCTTTACCATTACAAGTGATCTCCTTCCTACCGAGACTCCTCTTATCAGTGAAATTCTGTAAAGAGAAGGAGACATTGAATGAGGTGATAGTGGGTCTTTTTCCATTATTGTTACCTGGTCTGGTAGTTGTCCCATAGGTTCCCCTCGTAGGGACCTATTAAATTGTGTGGAAATAAGTCTACTGGATACCAAAATGTACCCACACACTACAACATATAGGACTAAATTCTGACAACAATGTCTAATGATATGGCCCTTAATGTTGCAAAGGACAAAAAAATATTGTTTTTTTAAAATTATGTTTGTGTAAAGTCCCTATGTTCATCAGAATTCTAATGATTGATTTCTAGGGCTTCATAATTCTAACTACAGATGGAATTTCCTTCGATGACTATATGAACGTTCTATATCACATTGAAATTTTGATAAAAAAATCTATATGGAATCGATATTCCAACGAAAATTTGATTGTTTTTTTGATTCGTCATATTTGAATTTGACTAGTCATCTAACGTCAGAATTCTAATGATAAATAAATATATAAATATCCTGCATGTAAGAGATGTTGCAACATTTTTGCTATAAGTACAATAATTTTGAAAGATTATAAGGTCTTTTTCACGAGCAAAAACTAGATTTTGTTTTATATATTTTTTATGGTTAGGAAGAATATAAAAAAAACATTAGATGGGGAACTAATCAACCATGGGTTAATGATGGGAAATGTTATTACCCTTGCACTCTTTGTGGGTGCACACGTCCTCAAAGAATTTGATATGTTACAACATACAAACATTGTAAGAAGAATGGGCACATTGAAGGGAGGAACAAATATCATTTGGTGGTGAGCTATCTATGAATCATTATATATATTTTCTTTAAATTAGTTGTATTTGTAAAAAAAATGTATTGTTATAATTTTTGTAAATTAATTTCGCGTGGTTGTTTGTAATTATTATAAAGTCAAGGTGGTCCCCTAGGTACTGTGATCAAAATGCGCCAAGTAGTAGTACTGGAAATAATGTTTTACAAGTTGAGGAACATGGAGAAAATATTGAAGATCAAGATAATGATCCTATGGATGAAGATGACAATAATAACATAGTTCAAGATGGTGGGAAAAGTGAATTGATCTAAGACTTGTTCGACAATAATGAGAACCATGGCATTATTTGTGGCAATGAATCTGTGCTAGAAAAGGTAGAGATACCACTTTATGAAGGCTCAAGAGAAAATATTCTCTCTGCTACATTATTGTAACTTGGTGAATTTAAAAGTTTTGAATGGTTTTTCAAACACTTGTATGGCACAAATCCTAAGGTATAATGTAATATGTTTCAAGACATGAAAGGTTGACTTTTTCCCCTTTTTTGTTGTGTTAATTAATGTTTAAAATGAAAATGCAATATTCACAATTAATATTATTTACATTAATTAGTGATTTTTTATGTTGTACTAAATTTTTAGGTGAATTTTTGTTACCACTGTCAAATAAGTTACCTCGCACATACCGATAATTATATGCCATCATGAAAGAAATTGAAATGAAGTATCAAGCTATAGATGCATGTCCTAATGATCATATTGTATATTATGGTCAACATGCATTGAAAACAAATTACCTGAAATGTGACAATCGTAGATATCAAACCGATCAAATAATTAAAACAGTGCCTCAAAAGGTTCTTCATCATAATCCCATTGCAAGTTTGCACCGGTTTTTCAAGCGTGAAAGCATAACACAATTTATGGATTACCATGCACAAAAGAAAAGTGGAGATGGTTTTCTTCGAATGCCCTATAGATGGTTATACATTTAGGGACATTGAGGAAAAATGGTCATGTTTTAATGATGAAACTCATAATGTTAGGCTTTCATTGGCAGCAAATAGTGTTAATCCCATTAGAGAGCTCAGGTCTATTTACTCAGTGTGGTCAATTTTTGTTATCAATAGTAACATTTCTCCTTGAATGTTATGCTGAAAATGATTATTCTAGGTATTTGTTTACATTAAATTTTTGAATATTGTAACATTTTCATTTGTCTTGCTTTTGCATAATATGTAATATTTATTTATTTACTTATATGTACATATCATAGTAGTAATTATGTGTAATTTTAAATAATTAAGGAAGTACCAAGTTGAATATATGAATGTATATATCGAGCCTCTTATTGATGAGTTAATGAAGCTAAGGGTTAACATCACTATGTATGAAATCTGTAAACCAAAAAGGTAGTGGCAATTTCAATTCCATTGAATATTTGTATGGACAATCCACAATGCACCAAGACCAACACATTTTTGTGCTATTTAACATTCCATTGCACTTTACTAGTATATAATTATTTCAATTAGATTATATCGTGCATATTTTTTAAATAATCCCTTCGTTTGTAATTGACATTAATCCATCTTTTGCAGGCCTTCAAACAAAGGGTAAATTTGCATGTCCAATTTGTGGTCTTAAAATGAATTTTTGTCGTTCAACAAGTTTAGGAAATGAGGTGTTTGATGAGTATAACCACTTCCTCTCAAATAACCATAGGTATTGTGCTACTGAAAAGCATTTTTCAATGGGAAAGAATAGAATGAATTAAAAACACAAAGAATGATGCTTCAACTTTGGAAGTTGGAATATTACATAAATCGTCGTGATCAAGGACATAGGCTTCAACGAGGAATGAAAAGTTATCTCGCTCAATTCACGAGTTGCCTTACTATGAGCACCTAATAATAGCTCATTTGTTTATGTCGTGGAAAAACAAAAAGCCCTCATTTTTACTTTATTATCTTCATAATCATAATGGGGACTCTCTATCTAAATTTTGGTCATTTCACTTCCTTCATGCTTTTATTTTGTTACTTTTGCGGAATTTTTATTTTTCTCAGTTTTTCCCTTTGATTACTTCATTGTGTGTGATTTCTCACCAGCTTCCCAACAAACTCTAATTTTGTTGAGTTTAGACTTCCAGTTTGAAAATGACACTTCTTCAAAATTTGAATGATTTTCACCCTTGGCTTAAAAATGTATTTTATTTTGTTTTGTAAATTTAATTAATTTTAAATATGTAAATAAAATTTAATTAATTAAGCTATTGTTAATATGTAAATATTATTATTTAATTAATTTACTCTCCATAACACAAGTTATATTATACGAAAAGTCCATGGTTTTGCTTTTTTTAACAAATGAATATATTAAAGGGAGGGCCCACTCCACGTGGAGTCTGACGCTTCCCT
Source organism: Pinus taeda (assembly GCA_000404065.3). NCBI lineage: Eukaryota > Viridiplantae > Streptophyta > Pinopsida > Pinales > Pinaceae > Pinus > Pinus taeda. The sequence continues at coordinate 20,045 of APFE030791601.1, forward strand.
CCCCTCCTTAGTCCCTGTGGGCCTCCGGGCCTTCGGGCATCCGACTCTCCCTCATACCCACTCTACCCTTCTTATAAATCCCTTCTCCCTTAAACACTCTCGGGCTCATTAAATGAGCCAAAAGCCATGATATTTTTTTAATATTTTATTAAAGTTTTTACTTTAGTCTTTTTTAAATAAGTTTAATAAAATGTTTTAATAATTTATTTAAAGGTTAAATTATTTGTTTATGAAATTATTAAATTTAAGATATATGGTTTGATTTTTATTAATAATTTATATAATATATTTATATATATATATATATATATATAATATATATATATATATTAAATTTTAATATGTATATATTAATAAAATATTAAAATTTGCCCGGGTATGTATTTTCTAGCACATTAGGAGTTTCGATACCTAAATTTTGGAGGTTGATATCTTGAGTTTTGCTTGGCCAAATGAAGCCCAAGATGGCTCATTGGAAAGATAAATATATGGAGCATATTTTGGAAGTGGTTACATGACCAAATTTGGTCATTTGTTATGCCTAAAAATTAGTAGAAAATGAAGTTCTGAATTTGCAATTTTTTTCCCTGAACTTTTCTTTTTGGAAATTCATTGGTTAAAAGTGTTGCTTTGACAAATTCATTCGAAGCCTACCTCCTTTGGCCAAAGAAATAATAGAAGAGAAAAATGAGAGTATCAATTTTATTTATCTAATTATATTTTAGTTGGAGAATTTTATTTTCCTAATTTTGTATTTTCAATTCGATATACAAATTTTATTGATTTAAATTTCAACTTTGATTGGTTTTTGACAGGGATCTGTTAGAGAAGATGAAGCAAAATGATATTGGAGAAATTATATTGCACCATCAAAGAAAAGAAAGAGGAATGATATCTCCAAATTTGATGGATCTAAACTACCTCTGTAGAAATTATCACTATAGATCACCTGATAATGCAATATACTAAAGAAAAATACTTGATCTACTTCTACAAACAAACTTGTGGAAGCTTAATCAATTTTGAGCAAGATCAAGTAGAACACATATAATAGATGAAGAAAAAACAGTCACACATGAACACAAAAGTTTGCTTTGGGGAAAGCCTCAGCTAAAAACCCCGATCTCTGTATTATCATACAAGTGGAAATATCTTAGGATTACACAAAGCTTTAGCTCTCAAGCTATCCAACTCTCAGTGCAAACACTCATTGCTGCTCATAGACAGAATAGACAACACAAATGCCTTCCTTCAGTCCTCTAAGCCTCTGATTTCCTTGCGCAGTTTCTCTTGGGTCCTCCAGCTACAACCTATGTGTAATTACTTCACAAATTGCTCACCAAACTCAGAAATAACTGCGCAATCCTCAAGGAAAGAATTCCTTCTGCATGCAAGAGATATCCTCATGGGAATATTCCTACAACTGATAGTACATTGTCCCATCCTTTGACTTCCACTGGGTCTCTATCTGAACTGATATGCATGAGTTATTTATGAGGGAATATTTAGTTATTTGAAGTACACAAGTTGCATGCATGCATGCATTGACTAACTGAACTCACAATCAGTTCCAAAAACTATTGGAACTAATCTGACTGGACTTAACTCAGTTAACTGAGCTAACTCAAAGTACAACTCATCCTGATCTCCTTGATTAAGGGATAAATTCCCCAATCAAAAGGATAACTGTTGCATGTCTTCACATAGACTTCATGTTTGATTTTCTCTAACTAATTAACTCAAGATGAGTTAATTAATTATTTTAAAAACAACTGTTGAGCTCAAATTTGAATTTTAATTTAGAGACTAATTAAAATTGGAATGTATCCCGAAATGCTATTTTTAGCATTTATATATTTAGCATTTATTGTTGCTATTTTCAACACTCCCCCTCAACAAGAAAGGGATTATCTGTCACCTCGATCCTATCTCTGTGGAACTCGAATTTGCATTTTGACAATGCCTTAGTCAAAATGTTTGCATCCTACTCCTCGGTCGAAACATACAACAACAACATGATCCTCTTCACCACACAGTCTCAAAGATGATGATACTAGATATTAATGTGCTTGAACCTGTCATGACATACTAGATTCTCAGAGAGCTTGATACAAATATGATTATCGCAATAGACCAGAGTTGGTTCCATCCTCTGATCAAACAATCAAACTAGAATTTTCCACATACAAATGGCCTCACATGTTGTTTGACTCGCAACCATGTATTTAGCCTCTACTGAGCTAAGTGCAACTGACCTCTGTTTCTTGCTATAGTAAGAAACTGCAGCTAAACCAAGGTTGAAAATTCCTCCTGAAGTGCTCTTCTGATATGATGGACTCCTTACCCAATATGCATCTGCAAAGCCCTGAAGCTTCACTCCCTTTGTCCGTTTGTACCATAATCCATACTGAGATGTGCCTCTGAGGTATCTCAGCACATGCTTCACTGCCTTCTAAAACAACTTGGTAGGCTGAACCATAGCTTGACTCAGCTGGTTCACCGCAAAGCACAAATCTGGTCGTGTGTTCACTAAATACATCAATGAACTCACAAGCTGCCGATACGTAGTAGCAGTTACTACCTCACTTGAAGTAGCATCCTCCTTCCTCTAGTTACCTACTAGAGGAGTCTGCATGGGCTTGCACTTCTCCATGTGGAATCTCCTAAGTATCTCATTGGCATACTTGCCTTGAGATGCAAACACTTCCTTATCCTTCTGCCACACTTCCATGCCTAGAAAGTAGTGCATGAGACCCATGTCTTTCATCTCGAACTCTCTTGTAAGGTACTCCTTGCAAGACTTGATCAACTGATCATCACTTGTTAATATTAGATCATCCACATAAAGAACAATGATCAATGGCTTACTTTCTACCATGATGTGGTATAGGTTCCCATCTGCTTCACTCTTTGTGAAGCCCAACCCGATGAAATAACTGTTGATCCTGGTGTACCAAGCACGAGGTGCTTGCTTCAGCCCGTACAAAGCTCTCTTGAGTCAACACACATGTGACTCACGATTGAAGGTCTCAAATCCTTCTGGTTGCTCTATATACACCTCTTCCTCAATATTGCCATTGAGGAATGCAGTCTTCACATCCATCTGATGGATCTTCCAACCCATCTGTGCTGATAGTGTCAACATCGATCTGATAGATGAGTACCTTGCTACAAGAGCAAAAGTCTCACCATAGTCGATCCCCTCGACCTGTGAGAAACCATGGGCAACAAACCTTGCCTTATGTTTCTCCACACTAACATTAGCTTCTTGCTTTACCTTGTAAATCCATTGGGAAATCACCACTGACTTGTTTTCCGGTCTTGGAACAACATCCCAAACACTCTTCCGAGCTATGGACTCATACTCCTCCACCATAGCATCAACCCAGACTAGCTGCTACACTGCTTCCTCAAAGGAAGATGGTTCAGTCTCTACACACTCCCAAACAAGGGCCATGTAACCAGTGTACCACTCAGGTGACCTCCTCTGTTTGCGTACCACTATCCTCTGACTGGTAGGAAAGAACACCCGATAGTTGTGGGGTGTATCAGTGTACCCCACAAGTATCCCCAACTCAGTTGTTGGCTCAAGTTTCTTCCAGGCATCTTTGGTCACATGGAAAAATACCAATGAGCTAAAGATCCTGAAGTGACTCACATCTGGTCTCTTCCTGGAGAAAGCCTCCTTTGTTGTCTTCATCCCTAGTATGCGATGCGGGCTTCTATTCTGCAAGTATATTGCTATATTGCATGCGTCAGCCCACAAATGAAGTGGTAGGCCTTGGTCATGCAACATCGCCCGAGCTGCTCTCACAATTGTTCTGTTCTTCCTTTCAGCCACCCCATTCTGCTGTGGTTTATAGGGTGCCGTCAACTCTCGTTTAATTCCTTCTGCTGCACATAAGTCCTTAAACTCTTGAGAAACATACTATCCACCATTGTCGCTTCAAAAGGCCGTTATCTTCTTTCCTGATTCTTTCTCAACCAAGGCTTTGAACTCACAAAACCTTGAGAAGGTTTGATCCTTCTTTTGCATGAAATAGATCCAACATCTACGAGAAAAATCATCAATGAAAATAACATAGTACCTTTGTTTAGCGGTGGAGGCCTTCGAGAATGGTCCACACACATCTTTATGAAATCGCTCCAAGATTGCTCCATCTCGACTGTCTCGATCCTAAAAGGAAGATTTTGCATACTTACCCAAGGTACAACCTTTGCATGTATCTGTTAACCTAGGTTGTCATTGATGTCAATATGGCAATATTCTAGACAAGTAAATGATGATATGAAGTCATGTAGAGCAGATCCATGACAAAACAGGAGTATGCCTATATAGCAATATCTTAGGATACTAAATGATGATATGAAGCCAAGGAGCAAGGCCATCAGGAGAGCCAAGTCATGAGTAAGAGGAGGAGTTAACGGAGGAGTTAACAAAGGAGGCATATCAAAGCTATCGCTTATGCTTAAGAGTATTGCAGAATATCAGAGCAAGAGAGGCATATCAGAAAAGAAAGAAGCCATCAAGGTATGAAGGTATTAGAGAAGGTCATTGAAAGACATTGCAAAGCCAAAGGAAGACATTGGAGCAAGAGGAGCCATATCAGAGAAGCATCGCTGTAATACATGCCCAAAAAGAACCGATAGGAAGAAGCCATCAAAAGAGGAGTTAACGCATCAGAGGAGTATTGTAGAATATCAAAGCAGAGCATATTGGAGGAGCATAAATAGAGCTATTGGAGGAGCATAAACAAAGCTATAGGAGCTACAGGAGGAGCCATATCGAGAGTATTGAGAGTAATATATGCCAAAGAAGAACTATCAGAATTGAAAGGAAGACCAACCAGAGGAGTAGAGAGGAAGAGTGGAATACATATATATGTGGAAGAGTACAAAGAGTGGAGGACATAGAGAAACAACGAAGTAGTATATAATATAAACAGAGTTAAAGGAGCGGAGCAATATATACAATCGGAGGTGGAGTATATATATATCAAAGAAATCATATCGGGGGGTTCTATTATGTGCCACTACTCGAAACCCCCGACTGCGATATACATTTTTGGACCCGACAACATACATGTCCAGGTGTATAAATATTTAAAGTCTGGCTAAGTGTTTCGAAGCGGGTTTTTCAGTGTATTTCATATGTACTGTTGTATTCCGTCTCTAAGCCTTGCCACATTAAAATATGCAATTGCGGACTTGCTGCAACATTATGAAATTCCCTATTGATATATCGCATTCACGGTAATCGCAATATACAAAGGGTTGTCACCCCTGAAAGCGTTGATTGTGATAAAGTATGCAGACTTGCTGCAACATTGCAATATGACTTAATACTATGTTGCATTCGCCATATCGCAAGTGCTTAAGGCCTTGTCGCATTGAAAGCGCCGACTGCGATATATGTTGCGGACTCGATGGTCCCATTGTAACACACCCTAATGCTATATCGCATCCACCATGTCAAAAGTTATCCATTGCAAGTATTAAAGGGTCAGTGCTACAATTTGCTGATTGTGATTACACAATGGACTTGATGAAGTTATATATGCGGGTGTAATGCATTTGAAGTTCGGCCTTAAGCGTTCAGTCGGGGTTTTTTCCATGTATTCCTGTGTATTCCATAAATGTATTGCTTGGGGTTCTAAAGGCAAAATGCATAAATAAATGATTCCGATAGTTTAGTGGGCCTAAATGATAGAGATTTTGATTGCGATTGTGATGTGGCATGTGGAGCCTCCCTGTTGGTACAGTCTCTTTGTAAATAATAAAGTCCAGTGTATGCATATTATTATTGAAAAAGGGCCTCTCTGTTATAGTTTTAATATGCAACGTTTTTCTCTGTATTTCGGCCCTCTCTTCTAAATTAACGTGTCCTTGGAGTATTGGTGAACTGGAAGAGACAAAGGAAGTCGAAGGACAAGCGAGCGCGGAGGAAGCTAAAGTGACCGAAGGATCGGGAAGCCAAAGAACAAGTGAGCGCAGAGGAAGCTAAAGTGACTGAAGGAGGGAAGTCGAAGGTCGAACGAGCGTTGAGGAAGCGGAAGCTCAAGCGAGCAAGGAGGAAGCCAAAAGGTCAGGCACATCAGGCATATAAGAATAGAGAACAAGGAAAGTTCAAGGTTGGTTAAAAAGCTGGAAGAAACAGAGGCACCTGTAAGGTCTAGCAGAACATAAAAGGGCCGAAGGACCAACAGGATAGGAGGCATTCGAAGGACGAGAATCTCTGTTGATCATGTTACCCTGTGAGAGAATCAGACCTGTGATGAATTAATCAGGTACACAATGCAGTTTGAAGAACAATTCTGTGATGTAATAAATAAAGCTTTATCTAACATTATTTGAAGGGAGAAGTAGCCAGCAGAGAAGCAGTCATGCTGAAGCATTTATTGCGACAATTAGAACAGATGCTTGAACAGAAAGTTGGTTCTTATGTAGAGCTTAGTGCAGCTAATAGTAGACTCACTAAAGCTGTGTGGAGACATTATCAGAGATCATGAAGGCTATTCCAGACTTTGTGTGGACAGTATGAAGAGTTGTAAAGACTCCTTCATAAGAAGACTGGTTGCCATTGATGCTGTAGCATGGAGACTACAATGAAGCTGTAAATAGATAGAACTCAGTAAGGAAGAGTTCTGAGAGGAGAACATTACTATTAAACATGCCTTGACAAGATTGGGTCGGAACCCTTGGGTTGGTGCCTCAAAAGTAGGAAGGATTGGTTTCCTTGGGATTGGTGCCTCAGGAACTGGAAGGATTGGAGTCCTTGGGAGTTGGTGCTCCTAAGTCCAAGATTGTTTCTTTGGCAAAACAAAGTTGGTGCTCTGGAGTTTGGAGCCTCACAAAAGTCCAAGTCAGTGCTTGGCAACTGATTGCAACCATTTATATATTGTATCTATTTTATTGCAAAGATTATACTAATAAAAGAATTTGTACTTGTTGTTCATCTTGTGTTCTGAATATAAATGTTTTAACTGGTAAAACAATAGTTGAAAAAGAAATACTGATTCACCGCCCCTCTCAGTATTTCTAGTAGTATCCACTTGCTCAAGTTTACCCTTGTGAAGTCCAGTAGAAATCCGCTGCATGATCTTCAAGGCCCCATGTTGCAATGTGGCCCAATCTTCTATGCCATAGCTAGCCAATATATCGGCTTTGCACCAACTCTACTTTGGAAATCAATGCATCACAATCATCTACCTCTAGTTTGTAGAGATTCTTCACTTGAATCTCGATCCTCTTGGTCTGTCCCATGCCGATGTGTCTTAGGAATGCCTTTCCTTTACTAAATACTACATCATAGCCTTTGTCTTTCAACATAGTGACGGATACCAGGTTCTTCTTCAGTCGAGGCACATATTTTACATCAGTCAGGGTGAGAGGAGCTCCATGCTCCCTCTGAAACACAACCGTGCCTTCACCTGAAACACGGTACTTTCCATCATCGCCCATCTCTATGCGCATCTGGAGATCCTTCTCCTCCAAGGTACTGAATAAACTCTTGTCGCCGGTCATGTGGAATGAGGTTCCACTATCCAGGTACCAAACACAACCCTCCATCTATGAAACCATGCATGTGATGAGGGTGAAATCCAATTCGAACTGTGAGGCCAATGCCTCACCATCTGATCGTTTCGAGGATCCCTTCTTGGATTTCTTGTATGGAAATTTGTTGCATAATGGCCCACCTCATGACAATCAAAGCATCGCACTTTAGATTTGTCAATATTCTACCCACCATGGGAAGGACTCGATTTGGAATAGGAAACCTTCCCTTTCCATTTCCTCACCTTACTCGCTAAGGCTAGATTTTCTTCATCATCATGCTTTGATGAAGAACCATCTTTGGTGCTTCTCCTGATCTCCTCCTGCATCAGATTCGACCACAGTCATTCCCAATCTAGCAGTTTCTCTCTTCCATTTACTGAGTCTTGGTAGCTATGCCAACTCTTAGGAAGACCTAGGAGAGAAAGACTCACCATGTCATCATTGGCTATCGTGATTTCTACACTTCCAAGCTTATCCCTGTAGGTGGTGAGATTGTTTAGATATTTAGAGATCGTGTCGCCCTTTTCACACTTGATTTTCCGAAGCTTGTCTTTCAGCGCCAACTTCCCCTGATCGCTGTTGTTCTCATATAGATCCTTCAATGTTTTCCACATTGAAAATGGTGTCTCCTTCCCATGGAGACTCGAGACAATGTGGTCATGAACTCCCTCCAGAAGAATCCTCCTCGCTCTAGCGACCCATTTCTTCCATTCCGCCAATTCTTAGGCATTAGCTGCTGCTGGCTTGGGGACTTCTTGATCAATGAAGTCCTTCAAACCCTTGTCCTCTAATACCTCTTCCATGCGATCCTTCCAGGCTATATAATTCGTGCTGCCATCTAGGGCATACTCGAGTCTCAAACCATTGAACGCCATTGGTGAAATTTGAGATGTGATAAGAATTAGATTTATATAATCAAGAACTTCAACCTTCAAACTTCTCCCTTCTTTGTATATTGTTCTCCGCTTTGATCACCTTTGCTCTGATACCATGTAGAAATTCTCACTGTAGATCACCTGATAATGGAATATACTAAAGCAAAATACTTGATCTACTTCTACAAACAAATTTGCGGAAGCTTAATCAATTTTGAGCAAGATCAAATAGAACACATATAACAGATGAAGAAGAAACAATCACACATGAACACAGAAGAATAATCTGGGGAAAGCCTCAACTAAAAACCCCGATCTCTATATTATCATACAAGTGGAAATATTTTAGGATTTCACAAAACTTTAGCTCTCAAGCTATCCAACTCTCAGTACAAACCCTCACTGCTACTCATAGACAAAATAGACAACACATATGCCTTCCTTTAGTCCTCCAAGCCTCCTATTTCCTTGCGCAGTTTCTCCTTGGTCCTCCAACTGCAATCTGTGTGTAATTATGTCACACACTGCTCACCAAACTCAAAAATAACTGCGCAATCCTCAAGGAAAAAATTCCTTTTGCATGCAAGAGATATCCTCATGGGAATATTCCTGCAACTGATAATACACTGTCTCATCCTTTGATCTCAACTGGGTCTTTGTCTGAATTGGCATGCATGAGTTATTTACGAGAGAATATTCAGTTATCTGAAGTACACTAGTTGCATGCATGCATGCATTGACTAAATGAACTCACAATCAGTTCCACAAACTGTTGGAACTAATCTAACTGGACTTAAATCAGTTAACTGAGCTAACTCAAAGTACAACTCATCCTGATCTCCTTAATTAATGGATAACTTCCTCAATCAAAAGGATAACTATTGCATGTCTTCACATAGACTTCATGTTTGATTTTCTCTATGTAATTAACTCAAGATGAATTAATTAATTATTTTACAAATAGCTGCTACGCTCAAATTCGAATTTTAATTCACAATTTTAATGTAGGGACTAATTAAAATTGGAATGTATCCTGAAATGCTATTTATAGCAATGCTATTTTTAGCATTTCTTGTTGCTGTTTTCAACAACCTCCAACAACTCTCCAAATTTGGATTTCTTCTTGTAAATTATAAATATTAGTTTTGAGAATGAGGAATGGGTTCCTCTTCTCTCCAACTTAGAGACTCGAAGCACTTTTGTAAATGGATTTTAAGCTATATATATGGAGGATAACTCATATGGGTTGTTTGGGGGTTTTCTTTTCAAGGCCTAGTATTTGTATTTGAGGCAGAGCTTGCACTATTACAACTCCTTCCTCCAGTGGCAGATTTCATAATATTGAAGAGATTTTTGGAGATTCATCAAGAAATAGAGTAAGGAGATCAAGTTTATTGATTGTATTTTTAATTACTTCTATTTTTAAATGCAAATAATATTTACCCCTTTTGTTGATATAAGAATGATTTGTCTTCTAGATCAACTATCTGGGCTACTGGTCTCATATATATGTTATTGATTTCCCATTTTCTCAAGTGCTTAAATAAAATTTCTAAGTAACTATTTACTCAGATATTTGATATCTAAAATCGATTTAATTTCCATTAAAATTAAGTGAACTATTTCCCAGTTTTGATGACCAATCATTCACTATTTTAGAGCTCCAAAAAAAGCATGCTGTGAATTTACTATATCAGCTGTTAGAACTTCTTCCACATTCTGATATTAATCATTAGAAGAATGTGTTAAATCCATAATTTTAATAAGCTACTTTGCTTTTGATTTGGACATGATCTATACTTTGTTCTAATCAAGATATGCTAGATTAAATCTCCTTTTATTGCTTGCATTTAGATTGATTTGCATTTTTATTTGAAAAAAATATTTTAGAAGTCTCCTTATAGAGGAGAAGCCTTAGGCGTGGCTTGGTTGAGCCCTCAGTTTAGCTTAAGGATTGCTTTATTACAAGAGCTCTACAAGAGAGTAGATATGATATCTCTCTTCTTGTTGGTAAGTAATAAAAATAACACAGGTCATCAAGAAGAGAGAGGGGGTAACTGGACCCAATAGAACTAGTTGGAGTCATCATTTAAACGAATGAGATACTAATTTGGGACTCTGACCAGATAGTCTTCCCAATTATTGATGATGTCATTTTTGGAAATCAATAGTTTGATATAATCTATATGAGGAAGAATGTGACCGAAACTTTATGGCATATCATAGATATTAGAATGGATAAAGAAAAAATCCTCAAAATTTGTAATAACACTGTGGAAGCCAATCATGCAATGAAAGGTGGGATAAAATCAAATAGCAATGGAGGCCAAAACAACCTTCCATGGTTATTAACAAAGAAGCAAAATGATGATCTAAAAGATGTCATTCAAAGAATTAAATTTCCCATAAGGTTTTCTTCAAACATAAATAATATCTTAACGAAGAAAGGTGAATTTGGTGGCGTAAAAACATATGATTGACATACCTTCATTAAGGTAATTATTTTGGTGTCTGTGTGTATATAT
>APFE030791603.1:0-16359 GCA_000404065.3 Pinus taeda
CATCACTGCTACAATGCCTCTTGACATTTTCGTTAAAGTAGAAATTGTCGAGAACATTAATATTGGGGTTTCCTGTTCTATAGATGAGATCAGGATTTATACTCATGTTTCTAAAGAATTCCGAGACATTTTCTCTTGGTCATATGAGGAAATGCCCTATATCGATCCAACCATTGTGGTGCATGAGATTCTAACTAATCCTGGTGCTAAGGCTATTCGACAATGGCTTTGCCTTGTGCACCCTCGAAAGGTTGCTGCTATTGAATCAGAAGTATAGAAACTTTTGAAAGTGGGTTTCATTTATCCTATTCCATTGATGAATTGGGTATCCAATATCGTCCTTGTTGCCAAAAAGCAAGGCATCATACGTGTTTGTGTTGATTACTGCAATATCAACCTCGCATGTCCTAAGGACAATTATCCTACTCCCTTTAACGACCAAACCATTGATGAATGCACTGGGACTAAGATTTTTTCGTTGATGGATGATTTTTTTGGCTATAACCAGACTAATATTCTAGCTACCGATCAGCATAAAATTAGCTTTATCTATCCCTTGGGTACTTTCGCTTACACAAATATTCCTTTCGGTTTGAAGAATGTTGGTGCTACCTTCCAACTAGCAATGTCTTATGCATTTCATGACATTTGACACATTGTTTATCCATACCTGGACAACTTACTAGCTCATTCGGATAAATGTCATGACCATTTTGATCACTTAAGAGCTATCTTTTTATGATGTTAGCCTTACAATATCCGTCTCAATCCACACAAGTGTGTGTTTTGCGTCGAGTTTGGCTCACTCTTAGGTTTTGTGGTGTCTTCCAAAGGTATGAGGATTGATCCAATGAAAGATGAGGCCATAATCAATTTAGCCCCCCCCCCAAATTATTAATACAATTGCAGAGCCTACAGGGAAAAGATAATTTTCTCCATTGATTTGTCCTTAATTACATTGAACTTGCCAAGGGTTTTACTCGCTTACTTAAGAAGGGGATTCCTTTTATTTGGGATGAAGTTTCCCAGGAATCCTTCGATGCTTTATAGAATGTGTTTATTAGTGCCCCTTTACTACATCCCCCCAAATATCATTGCGATTACTTCTTGTATTTGGCTGCAACTCATACCACTATTTGTATGGTGTTAGTTCAGGATGACAATGACGATGACGAGCATGTGGTTTATTATCTGATCTAGAATCTTCTTGATACTGAGTCTTGATATGCTCATGTCGAGAATCTTACCTTGGTGACAGTGCATGTTGTCCAAAGATTTCGACATTATATTCTGTTACGGAAAAGCACCGTGATTTCTGATTGTAACCCCATGACATATATACTAACTCTTTATTTATTGGGGGGGGAATATTCCAAATGGATCATTATCCTACAGGAGTTTGATTTGGAATATACTGCTGCCAAATCAGACAAATCACTAGTCTTTGCTTAGTTGATATGTGCTCTTCCATCTGCAAGCACTCCAACTGATTGTAATGGGCATATACCAGATGAAACTTTGTTTCTAACCAGAAATAGTGACCCATGGTATGATGACATTATTGTTTATCTCCAAACCTAAACTTCCTGATTTGCGTTGTCCCAATCTGACCGACGTCGCATTCGACATCAGCCCCAACCCTATTCGATCCCTCATGATACATTGTATCGGGTTGGTGTGGACTCTATTCTTCGTAGATGTCTCACCCTTAAAGAGGCTTAGCGGGTCTTAAATGATTAGAACTCTGGTGCGTATGGTGGTCATATGTCTAGATATGCCACTCCTTACAAAATCCTCCCCATAGGTTATTTCTAACCTTCTATCTTCAAAGACTTCATTCTAGGTATCCAGAAATGGCATGAATGCTAGATTTTCAACCGCAAGTAGTGCACCCCACCTACACCCCTACACCCAATAATTACTGTTGCCCCATTTTCCAAATGGGGCATTGATTTCATGAAATGTAACCTTCGCTCACCTGGGGGGCATGGTTATATCATTGCCGTCATCGACTATTTTACTAAATGGGTCGAGGCGATGCCTACATACAATGTTGACGGTATTACTGCTACACAATTCCTTTTTAACCACATGATAACACATTTTGGTGTCCCTCAAGCTATCTTGACATACCATGGATCACATTTTCATCATCACATGACGGCAAAGTTGACTGCTCAGTTCGGCCTTCGACATGATATATCAACTTCTTATTATCCATAAGCCTATTTTCATGTTGAAGCAATCAATAAAGTTTTGATTGCTATGCTTCAACATATTATTGGGAAGCACAGAAGCAATTGGAATTTAATGTTATTCTCAACTCTTTTGGCTTACATAACTTCTACTAAGACGACCACTGGATTCAATCCATTCCAACTAGTGTATGGTTTAGAGGAAACTATTCCAATCAATTGTGAAATCCCTTTGCTAAAGCTAGCGATTGAACTTCTTCTGAATACCTCACCTGAAGAGGAGTGACTATTATATCTTGAGAGATGTGAAGAGACTCACCACATTTTTTTGATGGTCATCGAGCCTGTAATAAGGAGATACTCGTAGAAAATAACCACACATGCTTCTCATTATCTTGTTTTCTAGCATGAGACCATTTGTGTAAAAGGAATTTTTTTAATTCTTCATGAGGAATGCTTAACAACTTCTTACTCTCAAGTGAGCCCCACCATATGGCAGCCTTGTCTTCCAAAAGATTCCATAAACATTTCCAATGTTTTGGCCATAATGAATTTTGTCTTTCTATGACTTTTTCAATATTAGGACCATTATATTTCCCTATAAAAAATTTCTTGCTAGAAGCGATGAAGACGGTTTTGAAAAAAAAATCAATTACTTTGGCAAAAATTTAAAATTGAGATAACTAGATCAATATTGCTTAGAATCCTTCTTATAACCTATTTTTGGAATTGGAACAACCATTTTGCATCTTTCCATGCAATATAAATTCCCATCTAGGCACTCAGGAATTTCAGATTTGCATTGCAACTTTCCCCTCATCACAAAAAATTCTAAAAAATGAGCTGATTCTAAATCATCGATATCTCCCTCATGTGGAATCTGATTCGACCGAATTTTTTTTTTTCATAATTTTTCAATATGATATCAGATATGAAAATAGTTTCTCGAAATTCCCCTCAAAACCTACAAAAATCAGGAATTTTTGAGAGAAAAAAATTCTGCAACACAACTGATTTTTAAATGAGCAATATCTTCCCCATCCAAACTTTGATTCCACCTCTTAAATTAGAATTAAAAATGCACTTTATATTCAAGTCTCATTTATCGTTTTTGTGACCTATTAGCCTCGCTAGCAAAAGGCCCAAAATTGGATCCATATATGCTCTTAAAGTTTCCAAATTTGCTTAAAATCACCCAAGGGATCTAAAAATGCTCTTGAAATATTCACCATTTGCTCAAAATCATCCAAAGGTCAAAATAAATGCAAGAGGACAGCCCTTGGAAGGGTCGAAATACACTATCGGGAGGCAAAAAACACTTGAAAAACCATGAAAAAACCAAAATCGCAAGTTTAAACATTGAAAGAATACCACCTATTAGATCTGACGATCAACGACCCAGATCTAAGTGGCTAATCACAATTGGCGCTGCAGAGAGGACAACTTAAAGAAGGGCGTAGGACACCACTGATCAGTGATCTCCGATGATCGGATTGGCAGGTCGCATCAGCGAGGTATAGACAATTTAAGAAACAGCCCTGCGCATCAGCGATAAGCGATTGTGATCGGATTGCATCGCTATATCGCAATGGAATAACACCAAGGGGTGAGGCCTATGACAAGTATATGCGCGATGCGATAAATGGACTCGAGGGTTATATATACTATATTTGATAATATTTCAGGTCTGCCGGTAGGACGGTTTAATAAATTTTCAATGTATTTTGTTATATAAAAAAATACAAAGGAACATAGGGTAGTCCCGATAGCGATGAAACCCTGACCCGAAAGGGTCCTAGAAGTGAAGTATATAAAATTTGAGATCTACGGAAAGCCATTTTTAATGTATTTTAGATATTTTGAATATAAAGGGAAAATCACAAAACTCGTAGGATTTCGGGAAAGCCAAAGGCGATAAGTGGTTTAGGCCAAGCCCCACCCCATGCCATACAATATGCCACATGTCGAGGATGAGGAGAGAGAAAACCACCCTCATAGGGATGTTAACTCCAGTACAAAAGAGCCGCTCGAAATGGATCATCACAGTTGGATCTAGAACTCCCAGACAAACGGTGGAGATGTGATATCACCCCAAAGGTGGACTCGATTGATATATATCCCAATTTTGAGGACTTTTGAAGTTTGAAAAGGACAGAGAGGGGTGGGATTTATCCATATTGCTTTGTTTTATGTTTAAAACAGAAACAATACGACAACATTGTTCTGTATTTATAGAAATCATGCATTCCTAACATTTGAAAGGGTACAACACAACACAACATGCCCAACACAACCACAACAACGGAGATCATGGAGCAGACATCGCAGCTAGCCTGAAACAAAAATTTCATGCGCATCTACAGTGCAACACAGCCCGAAACATAATCTGTCATAAGGCATCAACAACGCACCTTATCCAAAACCAAAAAGTGATCATAGAGCATGCCTAGCATGAGAGAGCTCCTAGACAGTGCATCAAACTACCTGAAGGTGGTTATTCCTCTATCAGAAGCAGAAAAACTCCAAGGCATGGTTGCCTATTTAGTGAATCAAACAATTAAGGGATAGAGAGAACAGATTAAGGCTTTGAGCCTTTGAGAGCTCAGGAACATGGTAAAAGGCCTATAAAAGGGTGAAAACTAAATGTAGTAGGGGTTCAACTTCTGAAGATTGTTGCTACTTTGTTCCTTCAAGATTCTCATCTTCATTCTAGCAATATAAGCTTCTTTTGGTATTATATGTTCAATGTCCATTTCCTTTGTTGTTCTATGTTTGCACTTGAATAGGTTATTTATGTTTTCTCCTCTATCTAATGTGAGATAACTGTCATCTTATCTCTACATTGATAAATTAGAATTTCAAGTTTCATTTACTTCTTGTAGCTGGCCATTCATATGTGTTTATGTATGCAATCTGGTGGTACAGTCAGTATTCTCCATCTATCCATTAAATCTATAAACTATTGAGCATTAGTAGTCCAAAGCCTTGTATTATTCATGGTGTTCATGCATGTATTGAGTGAAAATACAGCTGAAATGGTTATCTGACTTGATCCAAACCATCATCCATTCCAATAGTTCTCAGAACAATATTGAAGATTATATGTTACCAAGCATCTCTGAGCTGCAACCTAGGAGAGTTTCGTGAAGAGAGAACATAATTGTTGTTGTTGCGAGGGAGAGGAAACTAAAGCTCATCTTCCGTGGGAAATGACATAGATCCATATTTGATGATATACAAATTCTGAGCACTTTTTTGGTTGTGATAATCTATCTATCAACTCTACTAGAGGCTAAACATCTTGGCAACTCTACTTCATAGTTCTGGCTCAGTTTGTGAGGCATACTCTAAGAAATCTTCTGAAATAACAAGTTGACCGAGTACTTGAACCTAAAAAGATCATCAAAGAGAGAAAGGTATTTTAGAAAGGACCATCATGTTCAGGTAAACTAAAAAAGCTCCTATATCTCGTCAAGAAAGTCTTGTAATAGAACAAATACATGTTGAGAGTATAGCATCTAATACTAGCAGTGAAGAAAAACTATTAGAGATTCATAAGGCTACTTATTCTTTAGGTTCTCCTTTTGTTGTAAGCCCAAAGGAAACCTCACCTCCTATCCATCGTACTCCTTTAGTCTTATCAGTCACTCCTCAACCCTCCATGATTCAGACTGCCACTACTCTTTTAGCCACCATAGCCATGGCAGGTCTACAAGCACGTACGAAAATGGAAAAAATCATAGCTGCTAGGTATGGGCCTCTAATATTGCCCATTCCTTTAGATGCCATGCCTCTTCGAGAATATCATAAATGTAGGCCTAAGTTCACTTGGAATGAAGGTGTTACTATTGAATAACATCTTCAGTCATTCTATAACTATGCCGATAACCTGGACATTAGTGAAGATGATGTATGGATGAGAGTATTTGTCGAAAGCCTAGATGGAGAGGCTAGAAAATGGTTTAGAGAACTAATCCCAATATCTATAGAAAATATTAAGGCTTTAGATGATGCATTTCTAAAGAAAATGGTGAGTTGTTGTATGATTTTAATAAGAGGTTTAGCCGTATGTATAGCAAGATACCAGCTGAAGTAAAACCCACTACTACCTCTACTAAACTCACTTATGCCAGTGCTTTTGCTTCTGACTTCTGCCTACTATTGAAGGAGAGGCAATGTGCTACTTTAGCTAACATGTAGGATGCATCCTTGGAAGTGGAATCAAACTTCATGGCTGCAGAGAAGCTCAACAGAAATGTTGATAGAATAATATAGATGGGAGAGCCTTCATCATCCTCTGATCCTAAGAGAGATAAAATGACCAAAATGATAGAGTCATTAGCCTCTAAAATCTCCAAATTAAAGGTTGAGTAGCACCCGAGGAAAGGGAGAGTTCCTAAAACCTTTGCTCCTAGAAATCCAAATTGAAATCCATATAGAATAACTAATTAGCAGTTACAAATTTTGCAAAGAAGTAAAGATGCCAATGAAGACCAAACGGTGAAGGCCCCTTTTCAAAATGCAGTCATGGAAGAAGAGCAGTTTGAAGAAGATGATGAGATCCATTGTCTAGAAGACAAAGGAAATGCTTCCTTTTTGACCTCATCTGCTTATGAAAAGTCATTGTTCAATGACCAGATTAGCCAAGAATGGGATGGTGAAGCTATTCTATAAATTGAAGATCAACAAAGATATAATATGAGGTCAAAGATGAATAATGCGAAGGAACATCCTATTCAAAGAGTTGTTGTCCCTGCAGTACAACAAGCTAATAAGCAAAAGCAACCAGTAGTTGATCCCATCATCCTCAAAGCTCCATCTCATGAGGTAAGAGGCCTTGACGAGTCTCCTTCCCCTTTCAGTTTTCAATCAGAAATTCAGAAGCTAAGAATACCTATGCCTTTGATTGAACTAGTGAAGAACGAGTCCTTGAAAATATCCATCCTTGAGGCCCTTAAGCCTAAAGCCATCCAAGCCTCCAGTGAATATGTAAATCTACAAGATGAAAAGCCAATTGTTATTCTCAGCCCAATGATTGAAAATTGTGAAGATAGCTCCCCATCATTCTATGTCTCTCTAACTATTCATCAAAAAATCCTTCACAACTGCCTTTTGGACACTGGAGCCAGCCATAATCTAATGCCCAAGGCTGTCGTGGATGAGTTGGGTCTTGATATCACCAAACCTTATCATGACCTATTTTATTTTGACTCTAGAAAAGTGAAATTCCTGGGATTAATCAAGGACCTAGCCAACACTTTGTCTTAGTTTCCCATGAATAGCATGATGATGGATATTGTGGTAGCATATGTAGCCCCCAAGTTTGGCATGGTACTTTCCAGAGGTTGGATCAAGAGATTAGGTGGATCATTACAAAATGATCTATCCTATGCTACTGTCCCAGTCTTTGGAGGTGAGAGAAAGAGATTACACACAGAAGCTCAGTTGGCTTATATCATCAGTGATGAAAAGAATCCCACTAATCATCCCATCTATGTTGTTGACACTGATTTTGGATTATGTATTCTTCATATCAAATAATCCCAGTTGGTCTCCACACAGCTTATAAAACCAGTTTGCTATATCGTTGAGGAAGAAGGCCCACAGATTTGGGACATTTGTTTGATGGGGCTTGCTCTAACGAAGCTGCATGGGAAGGTGTAGTCCTTGTGTCCCTCACACAAGAATAGATTCATTTATCTTTCAAATTAACCTTTGAGATCACAAATAACATAACAGAGTATGAAGCTTTGGTTCTCGGCTTAAGCGCTGCTAAAGAAATGGGTATCAAAGGCATGAAAGTGTTTGGAGATGCAAAGCTCATCATTCAGCAAGTCAATAAAGTATTCCAAGCAAAGCATCCAAGACTGAAAGCATACATAGATGAGGTATGGAGGCTTAAGAGATGTTTTAATGATTTCAACATTTCTTATATTCCGAGAATGAAGAGCGAGCTTGCCGACTCCGTTGCTACGTCTGCTAGCACGTTTATTTCTCCTTTGCCTCCTAATTTGGCGTATGAAGTTTAGGTAAGATATAGACAGTCTCTACATGACAATGTCAAATACTGGAGAGTTTTTTAAAACGCTGTGGAAACTAATAGGTTTTTACAAGTCGTTGAGAAATTTTCTGAAACGCACATCGACCAAGAAAATGAAACCATGGAAAAATGCAGCCAGTCCAAGCTAAAGGATGAGATCGACCGAGGAGGTATTGTCCAATTGCCTAGTCATCATATTCCAAAAGGATTGGTGCCTCTAGAGAAGTTGTTCAATCATAACGATGTGCCTTATAAGCTTGCCAAGATAGAAAATGAGTCTGTTGTTTGTAAACATAATATAGGGATCCCACCCCGTCTAAAATTCATCAATCTATCCACTCATTTGTGTTCTACCTAGAATTATGAGGATTGCACCCTAATAAAGAAATTCGCTGATATTCTTGCCTGGGAATACTGTGATCTTAAAGATTATGACACAAAGATCATTCAGCATAAGATTCGAGTGGAGAAGAACACCACCCCTTTTAAGAAAAAATTAAGACCTATCAGCCCTCTCTTCTTGACTTTGATTGAGAAAGAGATCAAGAAGTTGTTGGATGCCAAAATCATAGTTCCTTTAAGGTATTCAAAGTGGATAGCTAACCTTGTGGTAGTAAGAAAGAAAAATGGAGAGATCAGGCTTTGTGTTGACTTCAGAAATCTGAACAAGTGCTCTAAAAATGATAACTACCCCCTGCCTAAGATGGAACACTTGCTGCAAAGAGTTTCAGGGGCCAGAGTAATGTATTTCTTAGACGGATTTTTAGGTTACAATCAGGTTATTGTACATATAGAAGATCAAGAAAGGACCAACTTCACTACTCCCTGGGGCACTTTCATGTACTCCAATATGCCTTTCGGATTGATGAATGTTGGGGCTAGTTTTCAAAGGGCCATGGACATAACCTTTGTGAGAGAGAAGGAAAAGTTTGTCCTTATTTATCTTGATGACATAAGATTCATCTCTAGCAGTCACAAAGACCATTTATAGCATCTGAAGAAGGTCTTCCTAAAGTGTAGACAGTTTGGAATTTCAGTGAACCCGAAGAAGTCACAATTTACTCTAGAAGAAGGCAAGCTTTTGGGACATATTGTTTCTGTTGAAGGTGTGAATATTGATCCAACAAGAGTTCAAGAAATTCAGACATTGTCCATCCCAAGGTCAAAAAGTTACATTCAATCCTTCCTAGGTAAGATTAACTTTGTAAGGAGGTTCATTCCAAACTTTGCAGAGTTAGTAAAGCACATCACTTCCATGCTGAAGAAAGGATCGGAAATAAAATGGACAGATGCTTCAAGAAGCTCTTTTGAAGCCATCAAGCAAGCTATCATGGAAGCCCCCATTCTAATAAGCCCAAATTACACTAAGGATTTTTGTATCTTCTCTTTTGCCTCTTATGATACACTCGCAGCAGTTTTGTTGTAGAAAAATGACGAAGGCATGGAGAACCCCATGGCGTTTTTCAACAAAACTCTAAGGGATGCTAAACTAAGGTATGAATTTATTGAAAAACAAGCTTATGCTCTCAAAAAACCTTTAAATGCATTCGAAACTTATATTTTTCATTCCAAAGTGGTTGCATATGTACGTTCAGGCTCAGTAAAGGATGTCTTAAATCACCGAGATATTGATGGAAAGAGAGCTAAATGGATTGCAAAATTCATAGAGTCTAACATAGAGGTGAAGCCCACTAAGCGTGTCAAAGGCCAGGGCTTGGCTAAAGTTATGGCTGAAGAAAATTGTAGCTTGTTAGAAATAAATTGCATGGGTCTAAATTCATATTATGAGCAGATAGAGGGAGCAGCAAAAGAGCAAAAGTAGAATTAGTCTCTGGTTGAAAATCTAGCTACCTTTGAATGGTATTACATCACAATTCATTTTTTTCAAAAGCTAGAAGTCACTTCAGGGCTTAGCTCTAGTGAAGCCCGAGCCATTAAACTCCGATCAGCTAAATTATGCATAAACAAAAATCTGATTTATTGGAAATACCCATCGGGAATCCTCTTGGGATGTCTACATAAAGAACAAGTTGTGGAAGTCATACACCAGTTCCATTCTAGCATCTGTGGAGGGCATCATTATTGGAGGACCACAGCTCAAAAAATTGTGAGGGCTAGGTATTATTGGCCTACTCTATTCTCTGATGTGTTTTCTTTTGTGAAAGCTTGTGACAAGTGTCAGAGGTTTGCAGGAAGACAACAGCTAAAATATATGCCCTTGAAGTCAATACATGTCAATGGTCCCTTTCAGTAGTGGGGCTTGGACTTTATAGGTGAGATCAACCCACATTCCAGTGGCCAACACAAATGGATCTTAGTAGCCAATGATTATATTACCAAGTGGACTGAGGCTATACCCACTAAGAATGCCAATCATCAAGTTGTCATAAAGTTCTTGAATGAGAATATTTTCACGAGATTTCTTTTCCCAACCAAACTAGTCACTGATAATGTAGTAGCTTTCAAGGCAAAAGAATTGGTGGACATGTCTAAATCCATGGGCATTCAAGTGGTGCATTCTACCTCATTTTATCCTCAAGGCAATGGCCTGGAAAAATCATCTAACAAGAGTCTGGTAAGGTTAATCAAAAAATTGTTAGAGGACAAAGAATAGAGCTGGCATTCCAAGTTGAAGTTTGCACTATGGGCTAACAGAGTTACCATAACAAAGTCCATAGGGAATTCTCCATTTAAACTGGTTTATGGCGCTGATGTTGTTTTCCCTATCCAACTGGTTCTCTCTGTGGCTAAACTCTTGCAAGAAGAACAAGATGAAGAGAATTACATGGTAAGAAGAATGAATAACCTGGTTGAACTATAGGAGATCAAAGAGTAGCTAGTCGAGAAGTCAAAGGCTCATCAAAAGACAATCAAAGAAACCTTTGATAGGAAGGCAAAAGTGGAAAATTTCCAAGTTGGTGATTGGGTGCTTAATTGGGATGCATTTAAGGAAAAGAAAGATAATCATGGCAAGTTTGACTCTTTATGGATAGCTCCTTTTTGTCATCGCTCAAATTCAGCAGAAAAATACCTTCATTCTGCACAGTTTGGAAGGAGGAGATACTTTTGGTAGCCGAGTAAATGGGCGCTAATTGAAACTTTATTTCGTTTAAGGCTTTAAATCCTTGTTATTGTAAACATTTTTTTTCTAGTTTTTAGTTTTTCATTACAAAATAGACAAAATTCCCAATGGAACACTAGGAGGAAGATTTGATTTTGTTTTTGCAGGAAAGCCATTTATCTGTGATCCTTGAAACCTCACAGGGAGGATTTCATCACCAGAAGGAGCCAGTGTTAGCCTCGCGAGCAAAAGGCCCAAAATTGAATCCATATATGTTCTTAAAGTTTCCAAATTTACTTAAAATCCTCCCAATGGATCTAAAAATGCTCTTGAAATCTTCAGCATTTTCTCAAAATCATCCAAAGGTTAAAATCAACGCAAGAGGAGAGCCCTTGGAGGGGCAGAAATACACAATCCGGAGGAAAAAAGCACTTGAAAAACCATGAAAAAGCCAAAATCACAAGCTTAAACATTGAAAGAACAACAACCATTAGATCTTGCTAATCAATGACCCAGATCTAAGTGGCTAATCGCAATCGGCTCTACAAAGAGGACGACTTAAATAAGGGGCGTAGGACACTACAGATTAGTGATCTCCGATGATCAGATCAGCGGGTCACATTGGCGAGGTGTCAACGATTTAGGAAAGGGCCCTAGGCATGAGTGATAAGGGATTGTGATCGGATTTCATCGCTACATCCCAATGGAGTAGCACCAAGCGGTGGGGCCTATGCACAAGTA
This sequence comes from Pinus taeda, assembly GCA_000404065.3. Taxonomy (NCBI): domain Eukaryota; kingdom Viridiplantae; phylum Streptophyta; class Pinopsida; order Pinales; family Pinaceae; genus Pinus; species Pinus taeda. The sequence continues at coordinate 12,038 of APFE030791603.1, forward strand.
TATGGGTAATGTGATAACCGGACCCGACGGTTATATATACGATATTTGATAAGATTTCAGGTCCATGGGTACGATGATTCTAATACATTTTTAATGTATTTCGTTATATAATGAAATACAAAGGAACATAGGGCAGTGTGGATAATGATGAAACCGAACCTGAAAGGGTCCACGAAGTGAAATATATAAAATTTGAGATCTGTGGAAAGCCATCTTTAATGTATTTCACATATTTTCAATATAAATGGAAAATCACAAAACTAGAAGGATTTCGGGAAAGCCAAAGGCGATAAGTGGTTTAGGCCAAGCCCCTACTGATGCCATATAGCGACCGCCATGCGTCAAGGACAAGGAGAGAGAAAACCACCCTCATCGGGCGCTTAACTCCAGTACAAAAGAGCCGCCTGAAATGGATCATCACCATTGGATCTAGAACTCCCACATCAACAGTGGAGATGTCATATCACCCAAAACGCAAACCTGATGGACATATATCCCATTTTTGAGGTCTTTTGGAGTTCGAAAAGGACAAAGAGGGGCGGGACTTCTCCATATTGTTGTGTTTTCTGTTTAAAACAGAAACATTACGAAAGTGTTGTTCTGTATTTACAGAAAGCATGCATTGCTAACATTTTAAAGGGCACAACACAACAAAGCATGTCGCACACAGCCACAACAATAGAGATCATGGAGTAGATGACGCAACTAGCCCAAAACAGAAATATCATGGGCACCGACAATGCAACACAACCTGAAGCAGAATCTGTCATGAGGCATCAACAACATAGCTTATCCAAAACCAACAAGTGATCATGGAGCATCTGTGGCATGAGAGAGCTCCTAGACAGTGCATCAAACTACCTAAAGGTGGTTATTCCTCTGTGAATCAAATAGTTAAGGGATAGAGAGGACAGATTAAGACTCTCAGCCTTTGAGAGCTCAAAATCATGGTAAAAGGCCTATAAAAGGCTGAAAACTAAATGTAGCAAGGGTTCAACTTCTCGAGATTGTTGCTACTTTGTTCCTTCAAGCTTCTCATCTTCATTCTAGCAATATAAGCTTATTTTGCTATTATATGTTCAATTTCCATTTTCTCTGCTATTATACGCTTGCACTTGAATAGGTTATTCATGTTTTATGGTGTATCTAATGCCAAATAACTGTCATCTTATCTCTGCATTCATAAATTAGATTTGCAAGTTTCATTTACTACATGCAGCTCGCCATTCATATGTATTTATGTATGCAATCGACTGGTACAATTAGTATTCTCCATCTACCCATTAAATCAATAAACTATTGAGCATTAACAGTCCAAAGCCTTGTATTGTTGAGGGTGTTCATGCATGTCTTGAGTGAGAACAGAGCTGAAATGGTTATCTCACTTGATCCAAACCATCATCCATTCCAATAGTTCTGATAACAATATTGAAGATTATATGTTACAAGGCATCTCCGAGCTGCAACCTAGGAGAGTTTCCTCTAGAGATAACATGACCATCGAAATGTAAATATGTTATTTTCATATATTACTTATGTTTATAATGTCATTAATCACTAGTCAAATTTGTGGTTAATATTCAAAACATTATTTACGTGTAATTCCCTAGGTGATAAGATCATTTTATGATCCTCCTTGGGGTCATGTAAGTTTATGGTAAAAAATCAAGGTTAAAAATATTTTATTTTGAATTTATTAATTAATTAACATCTTGTCTAATTTTTTTAAGTTTTGATTTTTGTGCTGAAATTGTAATAATTGTTTAGAATGACTTTTTAAAATATAAATGGATTCATCCCTTTAAGAAACCCTAACGAGGATACAACTCACACATGATTCTAAGGAATTTTTGTTAAATTTTAAAATATATTACTTAAAAAATAAGGGAAAAAATTATAACAGAAGATCGGTGAAAGGAAAAATTATTAGAATGAACCTTAAAATTTTAAAAAAAGTTTTAAGCCTTATTTTATTATTTTATATTATTATTAAAATAATTTTTTAATAAGCAATCACCATTTTTAAGAAAACTTGAACCTCATATATAGTTGTCGCGAATATCAAGTATCTTTACCCTGAAATATAGTTAATAAAGTAATTATTTACAATATTTATTTATACCTTTATTACCATTCATAATACTTCATAATACTGTAGAATTTAGTAAAGAACGTTTTATTATTTCAAATCCCCTATTAATTCCGGCAACGATATCTTAACATGAAACTATTACACTGTCCTCGTGGATTCATATTGCGGTTCGTAGCATATCCTCTGTTTTGAGTGATTTAAGCGCTGAGAATTAGGTTTTAATATCGTAGAGTGAGCTTTTGATTCCTCCACGGCGCTATGGATAGCGAAGAGAAAAACCTAGCGGGGACAAGCTCTGAACGTCCTTGCGGAAAAATGACCAAGCGGAATACGGAATCAGAGGCCGAGCAAGAGGGTTGTCCAGGTGATTTGCAGAAGCAACCTCATGAGGCTAAGAAAGAACGTTGGAGATTGGACGTGCCGAATGAGTGTAGACAGCCATTATATGAACTCACTAAGGGCTTGGATTTGAGATCTACGGGAGCTGCGGTGTGGTGGATGTTACCGTCTGAAATCAATAGATTGACAGACTTGACAAAAGAGCTAGAGTGTGAGAAAGGCGGACAGGCGATTGATTGGTTATTATCAATAGCGCCCCATATAATAAGTCTCACAAGAGAACTGGGGTTGCAGAATGGCAAACAAACCCTAAATTGGCTAGTGCCAAAACAAACGAAGCGTTTGCTGGAGCTGACTAGACTGCTAGGGTTGGACAATGGGGGGCAGACACTGGATTACCTAATATCAATGGCCGACCGAGTTCATTGTCCCCGTAAGCAAAGAAATTCCACCTAACTTTTCATTCGCCACAGACGTCCCGGCTCAGTCTCCATCGGAGCAATTTCTGGCACCAACTTTCCAACATCCAGGAGGAGCCGAAGACCCGCGGTCTTCTTCGAAACAGCAACCCTTTGTACTAGAACTCATTCGGCAGCTAACTGCATTCGGTCCTTCAGCAACAAATAATAGTGTCCCTTCGCTTCCACTCCCGACACTGTTGGGGATTTTTGAGGGGAAAATCCCAAAAACACAAAATTAAAAGCACAGAGGCAATGCTCTGTTTTTCTTTGCACCAGGATCTTTTTGCACAGAGGAGCCTTTAAAAAAAATTACACAGAACAGAGTATTCCACCACCATAAAATGATTTCTATTCATTAAACAAAAGCACTTACATATTCATCCTCTTTTACTCAAAGGGATTCACCAAACCATTTTAACAAAAATTACTCTGCCTCCTTTGAAATTTTACACCACTGTGTGTAAATATTTCATTTACATTCACTGCTGTGTGAAAACAAAAATTACATGGATTTACACATTTACCTTTTCACTGCTGTGTGAAACAATTCATGGTTTTGGAACAAACTACCCCTGGTTTTCTTCATTCACTTCACTGCCTTCTCCTGTGCATTTTTTTTACTTCTTACATTACCAAGACAAAAATGGTTTTTAAGCTGCTGCGTTTCATTCCAAATCAAAACTAAACTCTGTCACATTTCGTTTTACATTCGGTGCTGCGAACCGACTCACCTCACCATGTGCAATACACTATATCTAAAAATGGAGTCAACGCACTTACAATACATTTTCGAAAAAAATAAAATAAAAATTACATTATATTTTTTTTATGCCCATACTTTCGTATGCAGTAAGAATTAACGCGTCTTAAAACATTAAAGACATTACCAATAAACCATATCATGTCATTAACTTAGGGTATGGGTTCAGCTTTGCTCCACGCATTTAATTTAGTTTTACCAGACCCCGTATGCACCTTCCCGCGATTGGACGGAGGAGAGCATTCCCTTTGATCGGACGCATATCGGATGGGGTGTTTTAACTGACCTTTATCGTCCTAAAAGTGCTTGAGGGTGATGTCACGGCAATCCACGTGCATCCTCCAAATTGCATCGGAGCCCCTTCGTACGGAAACCTCCTTAAGCCAAAAGTGGTGCGATAACTTCCCGGTGGTTTCAGGTTTGCTGCTGGGTGGTTTTGACACTGCGTTGACTGCTGACCCGCGCGCGTAGTCAAATTACAAATTTAACACTCCCCTTTAATTTCAGCTGCTGGGCATTCGGTCATACCCAGACACTTCCTCAAAAATTCAAATCTTTTCTGATCCAATGGCTTTGTCAAGATGTCTGCAACATGTTCTTGAGTCCTGCAATGTTCTAGGACAATTTCTCCATTGTTCACCAATTCTCTGATGTAGTGAAACCTTGTATC
>APFE030791621.1:0-10228 GCA_000404065.3 Pinus taeda
TATTTGATAATCAAATATCTATATATGTATGTTAAAAAGATAGGATCAAAATAAATAATATAATTAAAAAGGGAGTTAAAATAAGTTAGAAAGTACTAATCATACTAATAATAATAGCGATAAAAATACTAATACAAATACGAGGGGAGAAAAAATAAAAATTAGAGTAGAGAAAATTAACCAAATAAATAAATCATAATAATAATAATACTACAAGTACTACAAAACATAGATAAATCCAAAAAACACAACCTCGAGGAGGGGGCAGAAAAAAACCAACTAAGAAGAGAGCGCCATGGCCCTGAGGCACTGGATCACTTCTTTAATCACCTCAACAGCCAGTCCTCGACCATTAAGTTCACCATGGAAAAAGAGGTCTACGGCTGCCTCCTGTTCCTGGATATTCTTATATCTCGGAATAAGGATGGCTTTCTCTCCCACTCGGTGTTCCGAAAAAAGACTCATACTGACCAGTATCTTCATGCAGATTCCCATCATTTCCCTGCTCAAAAGTTGGGGGTTCTTAACACCCTCGCTACTCGTGCCCTCAGGATCTCTGATTGTGAGAGCTTTGAAAAGGAGAGATCCCATCTCGTCAATGTCTTTGTGGAGAATGGATATAGTAGGCGCCTAGGTCAGATGGCATTCCATAATGCCTCAAAAAGGGCGTTAATTAAGAAAGAATCTAGAGAGCGGTGTTTAGGTGTCCATCTTCCCTATATACAAGGAACCATGGACAAGATCGCTAGGATCCTTAAAAGATATGACATTCCCTCAACCTTTAGGCCCCTCAACACCATTCACATTTCCCTCAGACCGGTGAAAGATCTCGTTAACCCTAAGGACATGAAGGGTGTCTACTTAATCCCTTGTTCATGTGGGACCCCCTATATTGGGGAAACTGGGTGCTCCATCCATCAAAAGGATCTACGAACATGCTGCTGACCTAAGAGATGGGAGATCCATGTCATAAGATTTAGCTGAGCATGTAGAAAAGACCAAGCATTAGGTGTTTATTGAGGAGACCAAGGTTGTGGCCAAAGTTGCTCAGTTCCATCATCGTAAATTTAGGGAAGCTATCGAGATTGAAAAGAGGCAGAACAATCTCAATAGGGATGATGGCCAGAAAATTAGTAGGTGCTGGATTCCAGCGCTCTCTTCTTAGTTGTTTTTTTTCTGCCCCTCCTCGAGGTTGTGCTTTATGGATTTATCTATGTTTTGTAGTACTTGTAGTATCATTATTATTATGATTTATTTATTTGGTTAATTTTCTCTATTCTAATTTTTATTTTTTCTCTCCTTGTATTTGTATTAGTATTATTATTGCTATTATTATTAGTATGATTAGTACATTCTAACTTATTTTAACTCCCATTTTATATATTAATTTTTGATCCTAACTTTTTAATATATATATATATATGATTATCAAAGTAAAATTTAATGAATACTTTTTAATAATTAATATAAAGGAAAGATCTGGCCTAATATTATGACTTAAATTTTATCTAATATATATATATATATTATATATTATATATATATATATATATATAATATATATATATATAGGGTGACTTAATAAACATTTCCCAAGGAATTTTGCATGTATCTTGTACCTTTCTGATTTATTTGTTGTTATTTTGATGGTATGGTTATTAATTACCAACACTAACAACTATTATGCGAGGAATTTTATCTTGCTGTCAGTTACGGTTATCCTTGAGCTATTGCATATGGTCTATATTGTAGCAGTTTGAGACTAGACTGGTCAAAAGATTTCGCAGAAGTTTTCCTTCTAGGATTTTGGTTGTACTCTTTTATCTTTAATAAACTCAGCCATCAATTTTCACAGCTTCAATATTTTGTGTATGTTTGTTTTGTAGCATATTTTAGTTCAACAGTTTCTCTTTATTACTTTCTGCAACTTATCTCTACAAAGTTTTGGTCTTTTGTTTTATGATTCTAACTACTTCGCTACTTGTTGAAATATGATGTACATTTTTTACTTATTTTAACATTTATTTATGATGATGATGTTGTAAATGATGTATTTATGATGTACATATTATGATACTTTCCTTGTTTTTGTAAATTTTCATTTACTTGTTTTTTACATAATAAACAAAAGAAACACACAAAACACTTCCCCCTTAACCACAAATTGTGAGAACATTGTCCCATTATCTTGTTGTGAAAACGTGATTCAAGGAGGTTTTTTGTTCAAGTTCAAACAAACTTAAACAGTCATCAACATCTATTGGCGACCATATTGGGAAGCATTTTGTTTCCTCGCTTTCTCTGAAATATTTGTCAATCTATGGCTATTTAGTCATTCGAACAACCCAATATTGGCTTTTGGATTTGTGGTCAGAATAACATAACCCATTATTTAAATTATTTCATACTTCAAAATTTAGCCTCTAATGAGGAGTGTGCAAGAGGTGTGCCATTATTTTCCAAGACATTGAATTGGAAGAAACAAGGGAAGCTCTATGAAGGTGAGTATGTCAACAAGAGAACCTAAATCACCCTTAATCTATAATCCCATAATTCCCCTAATCTATTTCCCCTTGGACACTGGCAGTGAGGCTTATGGAAGTGACTATGGCTTTAGAGACAAATCTGAAGGCATCGGTCCTCGGTCGGTCACACATAGTGCTCCTGAGAGTGACCAAGACATCTCGATCACTCGTAAAACAACAATAAGGGAGAAACTATAGCTTTTAGTTGTATTATGCCACAGTTTCATACATAAATACTTCGTAAGAGTGACATTGTAGTCACAATCGCTTGCATACAGGGATAGAGAGAGTGACCAAGGAGTTTTGGTCGTACACAAATAGTGGTAATGAGGGTGACCAAAATTCAGATCTCAGGTTTGACATCTTGGCTTCAATTGACTTTAGTGATCTAGTAGATCTTGTTTTCTCTATATTATTATACATATTTGTAGATATGTAGATTTGGTTTGTTAGTTTCCACTACAAAGATATGTATTGAGCTCATTGATAGTGACAACAGTGCTCAAGGGTGTTTGACGCAATGTCAACAATATTAAATAGTTGAAATTAGTTTGTGATGGTACATTACAGCCATCAGTATGAGGGTTCTAATTCTTAACATGATCAGATATGTTTTATAGATATCGTTATTGCTTTTCTGCATAAACAAAGTTATGGATGTTGTACTCTCTTTTTCTACATCATTTGATGATGATCTAAGAAGAATAAGATTTGCAAGCGTTTCCCCATAGTGGGTTTTTCCTTGGTCTTAGACCAATATTGGTGTCTCTAAGTGTGTGAATTCTTTTTTCTATTATTCATTTTATATTCCATTGCATTGATGATGATGGTGATGTTGTTTCTTTCAATATAATTTCATATGTTGATGTATAATAATGCATATCTGAATAAGGTAATGATGATATGGGGTGAAATTAATGTGTTAATGATTAAATACAACTATCATAGCAAATAAAATTGTCGTTATATGAAAAATTAACATGGTATCAAAGATGGGTTGAAGAAAAGTCATGGAAATCACCTCAATGATGACACCTTTGATGGAAGCAAGAAGAGGATGGTGGAGACCTAAAATATTTCTAAGGTTTGAAGATAATCCTATCCATCTTGATGATTAGGTTTTGATGGATTATATGAGGTTAGGATTGGAGGGAAAACTTGTGTTTACGAAAAGGACTTGAGATTATATGTATGACACTCTAGCATGGTCTATGTAAATATGCTCAAGCACTTGACAAAGATTCGATGAAGCCCTAGATGGGATAATCCCTAGCAGATCTAGTTGGATACTTAAAGGCAACATTGGTATATGGACCATGGACGTTGATGGATCTTGAAGATTGGTTCATTAAGGAGAAGATCACCTCTCATTGAAGATAAGTATTTATTGGATTTGATGATTATGTTTATTGCTTGTACTTCATGCATATGTATTTGAGTATATGTATGTTTCTAACCTCCTTTATGAGATGAGATGAGTAGATACTTTTTGAGGATCATTATGAGATGCAGATCTAGAAAGAGACAAAGAGGTACTTGATGAAAAGATGACAAAGTGCTTCAAGCGTTCTATGTTTAATGAAAACGTGCAAAGATAATACCAAAAGGTATGCATGGTATGTTTTAGCTATTGGCTTGATAAGCCCTAAGGTATGACGAGAATTTCTATTTCTTTAAGGCCTCATAGATGTATATGAAAGTGACTTGGATATATGTCTCCTATAATGAAATGTTACTCCTAGTGTTGAATTCTATGAGGCTATCTAATGTCGATATATTGATATAGTTGATGTTTTGATAACATCTATGATCTATCCATTGGACACATTGATCCTATAAAGAATACAAGCACCTTTGACTCCTGTAAATTATATTCTTGATGCTTGTCATGATAGATTTCATATAGAAGGATAGTTCATTAACTCTTATAAATTATTCTGCAGATAATACTTGTGATAAGCATGATTGACACTCCTTTTGTTTTGATAAAGATTTATTGAATGATCTTACCTGATATCATTAGTCATGAAGAGCTTGGTAACCTTGATGTGAGACTTATAAGTGTAATATTGGTAAATAGATATCTTACTAACTATGGTCGTGGTTAAACTAAATATCCTAACTTGATGAAGTGATTTGATATAAAATGTTATTGTGTTCGTAATCCTTTAGATATGATGTTGCATATATCTACTCCTTTCAATCTAAACCTTTGATTAAATATTGATATCATGATGGTGATAGCCATATGTTTATGATCTAACAAATCTATTGTTGCATGACTCAAGTCAAGACAAGTTTCTTACATGGATGAGGAAGAGTGATGCAGATCCCTAATCAGAGGGAGAATCACTTCCCAAGATTCTTAACCTTATTATTATTTGTATTTTATGATGTTGAACTATTATTTATATGCATATGACAGTACTGGTCTGCAGTAGAGTCTTAGATATTAGCATGTATAGATATTAGGATTTTTCTATGGATGGAGTCACAGATCTAGGAGATCTTTTCCCTGGACACTCGCATGCTAAGCCCTAGACAACGTCCAAGCAACTAAAGTGTCTATCATGCTAACCTGAAGGGAGAGACTAGAGGTTTGAATGTTATTTTCTGAAGTTGTTTAAATTTTGAATCAAAGTGTCTCTGACATGTATTTATACTGTTAACTGACTTGTGAAATTGTTGACTTAAATTATTGATCATATAATGAATTATTATGCATGAAATAATATGGTCACCTGGAAGATGTCAGTACCATAGAAGTAGATAACAACAAGATCTACTAGCAAGAAAATCTTGAATATTTTTCATAACATGAACATGCACATTGAACTTGTGTTTCTAGGTGACTGAGACATAGATATAGATATGTCACTATGTTTATGCTACAAGAGGTTGGCATGATTTGGCATTACTCACATATATGAAAAGTGTTTTGACATGATACTTGACAATAACTTTGAATTGATGATAGAGATGTGATTTTACTATAGATCTCTGTACAATAGTAATTTAGACTCGACCTAATATCTATTGATCTGATTTAATGCTTGTTGATTTTCCGTGAATCAAATCTATGTGGGCATGATGACTTATCTGGAATTTGGCCTCCTTGTTTTTAACACAATGGTTGAGAGAATGATAGTTGTGATTTAGCATGAAAAAATGGAACCTGAATAACTTATCCTTTATGTATGTATTTTCACCTAGTGATAAGATGACCTATGAAAAGAGTTGTGAGAATGAATTGATGAAGCCTCAAACTTATATTGCATAATTGAATTTAGACTTGATATGAGTTCAACTTGACTCCTAGTTGAAATTATTAATACTATAGTAATGATGACTCTAATTATGGCTTGGATTTATATCATGCTGGTCTAATTATGATAGATGATGAGACTCTGATGTTATAAATCAGAGGGAGATGGGTTCTGAAGCCTGAAATGATGTACTGTGGCATGATGAATTGATGTCTAGAATTTGGGAAATAAATTCCATATTGCACAACTATTGAAAAATGTTTTTGTAAATCCTTGATACTCTAAATTGAAGTTGTTGAACTCTTCATGGCATTCGATAGTTGATTGAATTACTGTTGATTCCATTTTTTAACAACCACACACACACACACACACACATATGATGTCCATAAAACCTAAATAAATTCATAATTGAGATACTTCACTCACATAGATTTACCACTGAGCATGATTTGAAATATCTACATGAGATATTATATTATGAGAATGAGATATTTCTCCTATGGTATATGTCTTCACAAATGTATTAATGATATTTGAGATTTTTGTTGATAAGCACATTTGGATGCTACTTTAGTGTGAGATCTACCATGATGTCTTGGATGAGAAGTCCACAACATAACAGAGATTGATCATGATGTTACTAGCATGGCTAGTTGTGAGGCGGGATACAGAAGCTCCTTAGAGAGTTGTTTGAGCATGATCTGAATATGACATGGCTACATTTGGGACTGAGATACTCTCACATATTGAGACAATGTAGTTGATTGAAATAATCTCAAGCTTGTTGCTGGAACCTCCTTGAGAGGGAGGATGATTATGGTATCCTTTTGTGATTTATGTGACTATATATGATCTAACATGATGTTTGATTTGATGTTCTATACGAATAGGAAACAAATGCTATTGAGATAAGAAGATTACAGATATTGTTACAAAAGTATCTTGGTTTTCAAGGAGCATCCCCTCCGGATGAGGGGAAGCACTGATCGAGGAAACTAAGGCAACTCTTCCTACCTTGTTTGAGCTCCCAGGATGAGGAATCGAGCTGGAGGGTTCTTAGGGTTGAGGGAACTCCTGATAATAGGGAGTTATCCTATATTTCTTTAGACCATAGGGATTATATCTAGTAGCTCACCCTTCCTTGGTCTTCACAAAGTATACCCCAGTTGGCAACATACCCACGAGTGAAGCTTGTTGGGAGTACTACTCCTTGTCTGGCCAATGAGTTGACAATGTACTTGGGGGTGTACAAATCAAGGTGATTATGATGTAGGTGTTCTACCACATGACAAGGTCATCGACTAGAAGATCAATAGGTAATAGGATGTGATGCGAGGACCCGATATGATTCTGGGTTGAGCGTAAAGCTACCTGATGAAATTCCAAGGTCAAGCATTTACTCCCTTATGTGATGAGTTATCTTATTGCTAGTTATGGGCGGAATCCATTGTTACCCAATGTGGTTCTAAGTTGAGATGTTATCCCTAATGATATGCTCTCCGATGAAAAAATTCTAGGTAGCATCCTGACTGTAGAGATTCTAGATAGTAGCCTAATGGATAGAGGGTGGCAACTTGAGCTCCCCTCTGGTATCAAATTATTATTCTTCTAGATCTAAGAATGTTCAACATATGAGTAAGGATAATTAAGAGATAAGTAGGAATAAGAAAAGGATAGATCGAGATGTATAATTATGATTTGTCATGATGAGACGTTTTATATGTACATGGCATAGTGACTACATGAAAGAGATGATCCCTAATGATACGCGATGACTCGAAGATTATAGAATGACATATTGTTCGATGGATAGATATTGGCAGGTGGAATTATCCCTGGTTAAAAGGGAGTGTTAATTTTCGTAACTACTGTAAAATTCCACCTTGGAAATGTCAAATTACCAAGATAATTATTTTATTGGATTCCTCCTTTCGAGAGGACCAAAATCAACCTAAACATGACCCAACTTGGTTAAGAGGAAGTTGAGTTATGAATTATTTTATTGATACAAATATTATGGAATGGGTTAGCTATAACAACATGAGGAATTGCTTGGGGCAGTCTTAACCCCAAGTTAACCCTCAATAAATCCTATAAATATAAGAAACCTCAAGATCATTTGGACACATCTTCTCTTCTCTTTTGTCTTGGTCTACACAGGCTCAAAAGAAGGAGTTCGCTCAAGGGTCCGAAATCATAAGCGAAAGGTTCGCTCTAGGTTAGGGTCTTATGGATCTCGGTCGCTCGCACATAATAGGGAATTATGGTCACTGGACACTGGCACATAAGCCTACGAGAGTGACTATAGACCCTTGTACAATGGCACATAAGCCTATCAAAGAGACTATAGACCCTAGGATGCTGGCACGAAGGCTTATGTGAGCGACTATGGATTCAGAGACATATTTGAAGGCATTAGTCCTCATTCACTCACACTACAACAATAATGGAGAAACTCTAGGTTTTAGCTATATTATGCCATAGTCACACACATAAGGACTTCGTAAGATAGACTCTGAAGTCACAATCGGTCGCATACAATGATAGAGAGAGTGACAAAGGAGTTTCGGTCACACACAAGTAGTTGTGATGAGGGCTACCATAATTCAGATATGAAGTTGACATTTTGGCTTCAATTGACTTCAGTGATCTCGTAGATCTCAATTTCTATCTACTGTTATACATATTTATAAATTTGTAGATCTGATTTGTTAGTTTTTGTTGCAAATGTATGTATTGGGATCATTCACAATGACAACTGTGCTCAACAGTGTTTGACACAGTGATAGTAGTATACAAAGGTTAACATCAGTTTGTGACAACACATTACAACCATCAGTATGAGGGTTCTAATTCCTAACATGATTAGATCTATTTCATGGATATAATTATTTTTTTGCTCCATAGATAAAGTTATGGATCACTTTACTCTCTTTTGTTGCATCTTTTGATGACGATCTAAGAAGAAGAAGATTGGCAAGGGCTTTCCCCATAGTGGGCTTTTCCCTGGTCTTGAAAAATCCTGGTGTCTCTATGTGTGTGCATGCTTTCTTCTACTATTCCTTTTATATTGCATTTCATTGATGATGACAGTGATGTTGTTTCTTTCGATATAATTGCATACGCTAATGTATAATGGTGTAGATCTGAATAATGTAATGATGATATGGGGTGAACTTAAGGTGTTAATGATGAAATTCAATTATCATAGCAAAGAACAAGGTCACCTTATGAAGCATTAATAGGGGCAAGGGCTGCATGATTGGAGGGCCCCTGGCAAGGGTTCGGGGGCAACACCCCTAATTCTAAAAATAGATGAAAAATTCATTGTAAAAAATTGTAATTTTACAGTCAATATAGGTTGTTCATTAGGCGAATGACGTGATGGTACAAGTTATGTTAATTTAGGGGTTTTTTCCCTAGAAGGCAACCATCAATTTGTATGAGGGAATTTTATTGTAGTTGTGTATTCTTATTCTATCAAGAAAGAGAGAGGTGGTTGTGTGAGAGCGAAGAGGAAATTATAGCAGATCTATTGTAGTTTGTATTTCTTTATTTTGCTGGAAAATATAAAAGGAAGGACAGGTTGTTTCTCTATGGATGTATCCCAAATTAGTTGAACAATGTATAGTTGTGTCTCTCTCGATTTATGTTCTTCTTATATTTGTGTGTCCACAATATTTTGTGTATTTCATTTCTTCATTAATTAATTTCTAACAACTCGTATCAAATCCTAAGGATTATTTGGTTGATAAAATCATAGGAGAGAAGAATTCCTCATTTGAGTGGGAGAAATGGCAAAAGATGGTAGGTTTAGGGTCAATAAATTTAATGGCCAAAACTACTAGTTGTGGAAGATGAAGATGGAAGATTATATGTATCAGAAATATATTTACATACCATTGAGGGGAAAATAAAAGACATCAAAAAGTATGACATATGCATAATGGGAGATTCCCAATCAAAAAGGCACTAGGAACAATATGACTATGTCTGGCAGCGTTGGTGGCATTAAAAATTTCAAAGGAAACTACAACATAAGGTTTAATGATGGAATTGGCCAAACTATATGAAAAACCCTCAGCCTCAATTAAGATATTTCTTATGAAGTATCTATTTAATATGAATATGTCAAAAGTTATATCTATTGTTGATAATTTAAATGAATTTAACATGGTTACGGGTCAGTTATGTTCTATAGGGGTAAATTTTGATAAGAAAGCTAGGGCTTTGTTATTTCTGTGCTCATTGCTAGAAAGTTGGAAGGGACTAGTTATGACTATTAGTAACTCTATCTCTGGATATAGTACTTTAAAGTTTGATGATGTTGTCGGTGCCATTCTTAGCGAGGAAATGTCATGGAAAAGCTTCAATGGTACATCAAGTAATTCTTTACTATAAATATTAGGGGAAGAAAAATGGAAAGAGGAAGGA
>APFE030791625.1:12036-32071 GCA_000404065.3 Pinus taeda
TAATAATAATAATAATAATATTAAAATAATTTGACCTGGGTCCTAAGGTCAAAATTAGCCGTTAGTCAATTTAGTCGTTGGAGTCTCTGCTTAGACTATTTAACATGCTAAGCTGGATCTATTTCTTTAACTTGTCCTGACGATGAACCGCATTGGTTGGTTCGAAACGCGTCGACAAATGTCTGTTTACATGTGATTTACGCCGAAGTTATTCTTTCAATTCCATTGTTGTTCTATAGAAGAGATCAATGTGCTGGCATGGTAACCAAATGACCACTGCCATTCACTAGGATGTAGAAAAAGTGATCAAGCCGATTCATGATGAGACCTCCTATTCCAAGGATATTCTAGCTATCCAATGGATCATAACCCTGGTGTGGTGGCCATAGTGGGAATGCAACTTTGCTACAGACTTATGAGCATGGTAGGCCGACTCTTAATAAGACCCTCTATCCTCTATCTGCAAACAAATTTTTTCTATTGTTACATACTTCTATGATAAATAGAGGGAGAATCAATACTCCTTAAGAGCAGGGATGGTGGAAAAAGTTAAATATGTTAATAGAAAAAATATGCCCATAGTCTTATTTATTATAGACAGAGAAATTTATAACCAGGGGAAGTAGAACCAGCATGGTATTCAAGATGATCCATCAATATTAGGTACAACAAAAGACAATGCAGTAGAGTAATATATAAATAACTGTGTTCTTTCTTTTGAAAAGAATCTATCATCAAGAGGTTGTCCTGTTAAAGATCATAACTTTAATAGTATTAAATCCCTTCAATATGATCCATACTTCTTGCCCTCATGAAAGTAGTGTACTTCTTGCCATGAAAAGAAAATAAAATGGGGTTGAGACAAGCTAAGAGCAATCACACAAAAGGAAAATAAGTGTTGTTCAAATAGATTGAACAACAACATAATCGCAAGAAAAAGTGATGTTCAACAGTTTGAACAGCAGTGCCAAATACACAAAAAGTGTTGTTGAAAAACAAAAATAAAAAGGTGTTGTTCAAAAGTTTGAACAATAACACACGAAAGAAAAGTGTTGTTCAAAAGCTTGAATAACAAAAATATGCAAAAAAAGGGTGTTGTTTATAAGTTTGAACAACAAAGACACACAAAAAAAAAGGTGTTGTTGAAAAGTTTGAACAACAAAGACATAGAGAAAAGTGTTGTTCAAATGTTTGAATAGCAAAAAAAATGCATGAAAAAATGTTGTTAAAAAATTTGAACAACAAAAAAATGCACTAAAAAGTGTTGTTCAAAAGTTTGAACAACAAAAACACAAAGAAAAGTGTTGCTCAAAAGTTTGAACATTAGAAATGTGAAAAAAGTGTTGTTTAAAAGTTTGAACAGTAAAAACACAAAGAAAAGTGTTGTTCAAAAGTTTGAACATAAAAAAACGTGTGAAAAAGTGTTGTTCAAAAGTTTGAACAACAAAAATGCGAAAAAAAGTGTTGTTAAAAAATTTGAACAACAAAAACATGAAAAAAGGTGTTGTTCAAAAATTTGAATAGCAAAGAAACATGAAGAAAAGTGTTGTTCAAAAGATTGAACAACAAAAAATGCGCTAAAAAGCGTCATTCAAAAGTTTGAACAGTGGTTGTTCAAAAGTTTGAATAGCAAAAACTCGAAGAAAAGTGTTGTTCAAAAGTTTGAACATCAAAAATGCAGAAAAAAGTGTTGTTCAAAAATTTGAACAACAAAAACACGAAGAAAAATTTTGTTCAAAAATTTGAATAGTAAAAACTCGAAGAAAAGTGTTGTTCAAAAGTTTGAACAACAAAAATGCGGGAAAAAGTGTTATTCAAAAGTTTGAATAGCAGTTGTTCAAAAGTTTGAACAACAAAAACACGAAGAAAAGTGTTGTTCAAAAGTTTGAACAACAAAAACTCAAAGAAAAGTGTGGTTCAAAAGTTTGAACAACAAAAATGCCGCAAAAAGGTGTTGTTCAAAGTTTGAACAATAAGAACATGAAGAAAAGTGATGTTCAAAAGTTTGAACACCAAAAAAAAAAAAGGAAATTCAAATTAGAAATCATATTTACATATTTTACAATGAAGAAATAATTTTTATCATCATGAAGATGCCGAGGGATTATCCTCTTCAGCTAAAACTTGCATGGTGGGGTCCTCACTTATCTGCTAGTAGAAAGATTCTCTAGTAAGTGGTTTTTGGTAGAGGCATACTCGATGCCCATTTGCTTTAAAAGAAGAGCCAAACCCATCAATGGTGGCCAACATAAGGGTGCCATTGTCATGTACTTTCTTTATTTCATAAGGGTCTATCCATCTTGTCTGCAGCTTGCCTGGAAAGTCTTGGAACTTGAAATCATATATAGAAATGCCCAGTCACCCTCATGAAATGTCTTTTTCTTAATAAGGGCATTGCGCCATTTGGATCTTTGTTGTTGAATGAGTGCAGTATGTTGAAGAGCCAATAATTGAATTTCATCTAATTCATTCATTTGTTGTAACCTGTTAACCTGGGCTTTAGTTAAGTCCAATCCTACCTCCTGGGTTGTCCTTGGTGTTTGTATTCCAAATTCTATGGGGAAAATGGGTTCCTTACCAAATACTAGCTAATATGGAGAGTATCTAGTAGTGTTTCTCCAAGTTGTGTGATATGCCCACAAGGCCTCTGGTAGTCAAACAATCTAGTCTTGTCTATGTGATGAGACTGTCTTCATTAGAATAGCTTTGATAACTTTGTTGGTGCTCTCTAACTTCCCTCTCGCCTGCAGGTGATACAAAAAGGTAATTTTGTGTGTAATGTGATGATTTTTCAGTGTAGCAACAATCTTGTGACCCACGAATTGTGGCTTCCCATTAGTAATCACTTCTTTGGGTAAACCATACCACACAAAAATTTTGAAATGAAAGCTAATAACAGTTTTCTCTGTTGCTCTTGGTAACACTACTACTTCCACCCACTTAGTTACATATTCTATTGCAACCAATATATACGATTTCTGGTTGGATGATGGTTTGATCAGCCCGATGAAATCTAATGCCCAACACTCAGAAGGTTCTATCACCAGCTATGGATGCAGGGGCAATTCATCAGATGGCCTAGGGTGGTCCATCCTTTGGCAACTATCGCATGCCTAAACAAATTTCTTAGCATCCTTAAAAATAGTGGGCCAGTAGTAGCCCATTCGTAGAATTTTATGTCTAGTTCTGCGATCTACAAAGTGTCCACTACAAGGTCCTTCATGGAAAGATTTTAAGATATCATAACTTTTTTCCTCCCTGATGCACCTGCGGATGTGCATGTCAGCTTCTGTGTGGAAAAGATATCCCCCAATCTAGGATAAATGAGTGTTGCACTACATAATCAATCTCCTTTCTCTAGATGTCAGATGTTTGAGAAATTTTCCCACTGCTAAGTAATTCACCACATCTGCATACCATGGTGTTTTTATGGCCACAACAAACAAATTTTCATCTGGGAATTGATCCTCTACCTCCACTATAGCATCTGTTCTTGGTACTCGGGAGAAGAAGTCTGCCACAAGGTTCTCCTTCCCTGGTCGATCCCTTATAGTTATGTCAAATTCTTGCAAAAGTAGTAACCAACATGTCACTCTTCCATTTGTGATAGGTTTGTTGGCTTAATATTTAATAGAAAAGTTATCATTATACAGAAAGATAGGATATCCAATTATGTAGTGTCTAAATTTGTTTGTAGCATAAATAATAGTTAGAAACTCTTTTTCTGTGACTATATAGTTCAACTCAACAGAGTTAGGTTTTTGCTAATGTAATATATATCTTAGGGCTTCTTGGCTTCTTCTTGGCCAAGAACAACTCCAATAATTATATCTGATGCGTCTGATGATATCTAGAAAGGTATATCCCAATTCGGCCCCTGTTATACTGGTGCTATCGATACTAACCATTTAAGATATATGAAGGCAATGTCACATTTGTCATTCCATATAAAATAAACATTCCCTGTCAAGACATATAAAGGTGCAACAATCTGCGAAAAATTATTTATAAATCTACGATAATATCCAACAAATCCCAAACAACTATGTACTTTTGTTTGAGTGCAAGGAGTAGCTAATAAAAGGATTACCTGTATCTTTGCTAGATCTACCTGAATTCTAGCTGCTGAAATGTAATGACCCAGAAATAGGCCCTCTCTCATCATCATATGACATTTCTCATGACTCAAGCATAGCCTAGTAGCAATACATCGTTCTGGGACTTTCTCCATTGTCTATAATGCCTGATCAAAGTCATCCCTGTAGGGTGTAAAATCATCCATGTACACCTCCAATCCTTCATTTATCAAGTCTGCAAAAATACTGAATATGGCTCTCTAGAATGTAGCAAGTTCATTGAACAATCCAAAAGGCAATACTTTGTAAGAAAATGTTTCCCACGGGTAGGTAAAAGTAGTTTTATCCTGGTCTTCAAGGGAAATCTGAATTTGGTTGTAGCCACTGAAGCCATCCAAGAAAGAGAATAATTTCTTTCCTGCTAGTGTATCTGGGACCTAATCGATAAATGGAAGGGGAAAATGGTCTTTTTTTGTTGCTTTGTTGAGTTCTCTGTAGTCATTGTATATCATCCATTTTCCATTCTTTTTTGGGACAATGATTAATGGGGAAACCCATTTACTGTCAGATATAGGATAAATAAAATTCTCATCTAATAATTTTTGAAGTTCTTCTTTCACAATATCCTTTAGATGAGGATTTAATCCACGTTGCAGTTGTCGAATGGGTCTTGCATTCTTTTCAGTGTAGATGTGGTGCATGCATAACTGAGGGTCAATCCCTTTCATGTCTGGGTAGTCCCATGCAAAATCCCCTTTGTATTTCTTAAGGACTTAGATAAGTTTCTGTTGCTGGTAGCTACTCAGATTACTATTGATGTTCAGGATGTTTCCTGGCTTGATTTCGATAGGTTTTCTATTATAGACAGTGGTTATTGGTATTGGTTGGTCATTGATATCTCTTAGGGAATCTTCCTCAATTTCATTTTCAAGGACTGCTTTAATCACGTGACATCTCAAATTAGACACTATAGTAGGGTGATTAATAAAAGTATTAATGACATCATCTTATGTTTGGTTTTTTAATTCAAGGGAATCTACCACAGTCAATGGTGAACAAATATTTTCTGTTAAATATGTTATAGATTGTTTTTGATTTTTTACAATGGTTAGGCTTGGCTAAGCAAGAGGGTATCAGACTAGGGTCATACTGCCTATCTGACAGCTAATATAAGCATCAACAGTTGCTAGCCAAGGCTTTTGTAATATTAAGGGATGTCCATCTAGCCGGTTCCTAGGGTCAATAATAAAAAAATCTACTGGATATTCACAAGTGTCTATAGAAACCATCACATTTAGTAATGTTCCTACTAGCTTAGTCACTGAGCGGTTGACAAGTTCCAACAAGGTAGTTGTTGGTTTCAAGGCTGTGATGCCAAGCATTTCGCAAGTTGTTGTTGTGAGAATGTTAGTGGCTGCCCCTAAATTGACTAATTCATTGGGAAAAGAGCGGCCATTTATCTAGACTATGACAATGGGGTTTCCAGGGTCTTCATATTTTATAGGTGTCTCTTTGCCTAGTAATAAATCAGACAAAGTCCCGACAACATGGAAAGTTGGTGTTATTTTTGTTTTCCTCACAGACTTCTTTATACACAATTCTTTAATAGTTTTAGCATATATCAGAATGTCTCGAATAGCCTAGAGGAGGGGTATTTTTATACAAATATTCTTGAGTTCACCCAGAAAATGAAAATCGGGATATTTAATTGGTCGAGGTATTATCAGTCTTTTTGGGAATGGGGGAGAAGAAGTTATGATTTGCTTGGGATCCTTCTGCCTGACTGTATCTTCTCCCTGCATTGTTTGCTAGCTATCCACAGTTGAAGGTTATCCGGATATGTATCTTTGGTTTCAAGTTGCATATTTTTATCCTCACCTAGGGTAATTATGTGTCTAGATCTTAACTTAAGTTCATTACATTCCCTTGACTCAAATTCAAGGTCCAGACTCTCAATAATTTGTACGGATTGGATGGGTCTATTGTTAGGATTTGGATGCGGTTGGGCTGGGAGTTCTGGTCGTATATTAGATTGAGGATTTTGCTGCAATGTGTAAGGTGCTGGTAAGGTTGGTTGAGATGGAGGAACTGTCCAGTAGGTTGGTTTGTGGATCGTTGCCAATTTGGTTTCCAATTCTAATTTTGTGAGGTAGAAGGGGACCATTGTGAGGGATAGGGGTTATTCTGCCAGAATGGTGGAGGATAAGAGGGATTTGACCAATTTGATTGGTTGGGCCATGATGGCATGGAAAAGGCTTGAGGTAGCCAATTAGTGAAGGGTGGTTGGTTCTACCATGTTGTCCCTGGATACTGCTGAGAATTATATTGTGAGGAAGGAAAGAACAAAGAAGGGTTTACATGCATACCTGTTGGTCGTGCTTTCCATTGACGGTGCTAGTTCATCAGATATACTAGTTCCACTTCCTCCTCAGTTTCCTTGAAGACTGCTTTTAACCCAGGAAGCAATGGACAACTTTCTGTAGTATGATCCTCACTGCAAATGGCACAAGTTTATATCATATCTAGTAGACATTCTCTATGATGGTGATTCTTCCTACATCGTGGACAGAAAATAGCCAGGTTCTATTCTGCTTTGGCATGTTTCTGTTTAGCTTGCATGATATCCAGTTGTGTTGTCAAGCTCCCCAAGATATCAGTCTTGAAATCTTCAAGCAAATTACCAATTTCAACTCATGTAATGCTTCCTTCTGAGGTTCTATTATCTCTAGTGATCACATCACACCTAGTTGGTTTCAGCCTTGTACTACCTCTGGAACACCTGATACACAATTGTACAATATTGTCAAAATTCTTTTGATAAATATCCCCTTTCCCCATTAAGTTTAATGTTTCTACCCATTGCTCTTTCATACCTTTAATCATTATGGTTTTAAGAACTTTAGGGGGTAGATTTTCATAAGGAGATCTTTGTAGATTATATTGAAAATGTTCTACATATTCCTCAAGAGTCTCATTAGTATTAGCTACCATTTGAAATATTTCATCCTTTAGTTCTCTACTTTGACAAAAATCTTGGTATTTTTTCAGAAAGGCTATTTTCATTTGTTCCCAGTCATTAATTGTACCTCCACCAAGCCCCATAAACCAACACAGAGCTGCTTCCTTCAAAGTAGAAGGAAACAACTTCAGTTTATGGGGGTCAATAGTGTAATCATAACCCCTACATAAAACATTGAATTCAAAAAGGAATGCATCGAGATCCTCTAAAGTTAGCCCATCAAAGGTAGGAATATTCTGTAACAGGATGGCTTTCATGGGACCATTGACAATTGTGTCAACAATAGGATATTGTAATGTAGAGGTTTGAGGTTGTCGCTAATTATTGGCCATTTGGTCAAAAATATGCCAATACTTTTAAGGGATTTCCAGAGCTGGACATTTGTTCCTGGGAGGGCTAGAAGAGACTTGTAAAATGATTTTCACATCACTTCCTTGGTCTGGAATACTGGGGGTCCTCTGTTCAACCATTATTTGAGGAGATTTGGGTTAATATAATTTAGTACTACCTGTTTCTTCTCATCCTTCACAGAGGTTGTAAGAATTCCCTTCTTGTAAAGGGCCAAACTACAAATTTTCAGTATTCTAAAGACTCTACTAAGACCTTTTAGTTCTATTGTGAATCTTAGTGTTAACTACATATGGTGATCTTGTGGCCTAAAGGGTTACAATTGGATTTCTGGTGGAAATGATTCGGGGTCCTACTGATGACTGAGACTCATTTTTTCTTATGATTTCTTCAATGAATATTGATTGTCCAAGGGTCACCGGTCCCTTGGATTTTTTGGATTTGGATGGAGGAATTATATCTTTTTCTACTCTTTTCTTCTTAGTCATTCATAGGAAAATTAAAATATTTATTTCTACTTGAATTCCTAAGGAATTTTTGTTGAAAAGCAGGCAAGGAAGAAAGCACTTTACTTACTCGTACGCAGGTTCTTACCTTTTTTTTTAGTACCCAATTCTTTCACGGCAAATAAACATCAAATTTCTATTTCTACTTTCAATTCCTACCTAATTGTGCTAAAAAGTGTGCGAGGGAGCAAGCACTTACTTACCCGAACGCAGGTTCTTACCTTTTGTTTTTAATACCCAATTCTTTCCCAACAGCAACTAGCAAACATACATCACTCTTCTATGAAATGGCAACACTCTCCCTGACAATGGTGCCAAAATGTTGGGTGCTATAAGGTGTCTTTAAAAACTCCTAATTGCCTCACATTAATCATCAACCTGGGTACATCTTTCTGTTCCAAGAGTGTACACAATATGTGCAAATTCTATATCTATGGAGAGTAATGATTTGAGATAATTTATTAAATTCAATACAAGAGTAAATAGATTAAATCATAAATCTCAAGCTTGTAACTTTGGGGAAAATCATATATCTAAGCATCAAAACACAACCTTAATTAGAAATAAAGTTCAATATTAATCAATATATTCTCATTGCAACCGCATCAAATGAGTGCCTGTAGAAATGACAGAGCTCTTCTAGCTGATTCTAAAATACTGTGGAGGAATAAAACATTCAATTCAATCCACAACATAAGTAAATGAAATTGATGGGCAAAATTAAGAAGCAATGAAACACATACATGAATTCCACACCAATGAAAGTAAATCGTCTATAAAACTATAAAGTAGAGTAATTAAACTTACAGTAAAGGAAAAGTAAAAACACAAGGAACAACAGCGGAATCTAGCAGTGACCGGACCCAAGCCACTAGTGAATACTGATTAACTACTTCAGAATATCACGAGGGAACAGCAACTCAGTTCATGTATTAATCATCAAATTCAAATTTCATTACAATGGATCGTCTTCTTCAGAATTACACTTCGTATATATGAAATTACTCTCCCTCAAAAGGATGAGAAGTTCCCATTTTATAATAAAGAAGTAAAAGAGATAAATGTGATTCGCAACTAAATGCTATTAGAAAACAACATTTCAACTTGTGTTGATCCTCTTGATCTATTCCTTGATTTGTCCACATAAGAAACAATCCTTTTCCTCTGTTTAGCATTTGTTGTTCAATCTTCTAAACAACAATTGTTCCCTTTGCCAATTTCTATAGAAAAATAATGAAAGTTAGCTTTGCTTGGGCAAACCATATCAAAAACAATTTTATTCATTTCTCATCGAAGTCTTATCAACATATTACTATATGAGGGAAAAAATGCATAAAGAAAGAAGGAAAAAGACAGTGTAACCAAGAGTAAACTTATACCCATTGTATGGCCCAACATTCTCATCTTGACAGATATATACATGAACAAGGGTTCAAGAAAGGTATTGTTGATAGCAACCTTTACATACAAATAGATAAAGATAATTTAACAATCGTTGAGGTATATGTGGATGATATAATCTTTGGTATCAATGATGATCGACTAAGTAAGAACTTTGCTACAAAGATGCAAAGTGAGTTCGAGATGTCTTTACTTGATGAGTTGACATACTTCTTAGGGCTTCAAATATCTCAACAAGAGAAAGGAATATTTATATGTCAAGCCAAGTACATCAAAGAAATTCTCAATAAATTCAAAATGGAAGATTGCAAACCCATCCTTACTCCAATGGTAATAGGTTGCAAATTGAGCATAAACGCCTCATCTAAGGATGTGGATCAAAGGTTGTACATATCTATGATCGGTAGTCTTCTATATGTAATAGCCTCCCGTCCATATGTTAGGCAAGTAGTTGGACAAGTAGCAAGATTCCAAGTAGCACTGAAAGAATAACATATTATTGTCGTCAAAATAATTCTTAGATATCTAAAGGGCACCACAAAATATATCTTGTGGTATCCCAAGGGAAACAATCTCATTATTCAAGCCTTTACAGATGCATATTGTGCAGGAAGCATTGATGATCATAAGAGTACTAGTGGAGCAAAATTCTATCTAGGTGGTTGTCTCATATCATGCTTGAGAAAAAAGAAAACCCCAATCTCATTATCCACAGTAGAAGTAGAATATATCACGACAGCAGCTTGTTGTACTCAAGTTCTCTAGATGAAGAAAACTTTTCAAGATATTCAGGTCAAGTTTGATGAGCTTATTCCCATATTTTGCAATAACACCAATGCCATCAGTATCTCCAAGAATCCTATGATGCATTCCAAAACGAAGCACATTCCGATTAATATCATTTCTTTAGAGAGAAGGTCACCGAAAACAATCTCAAGCTTGAATATGTTGGTACAAAAGAAAAATCGATGATATATTCACTAAAGCTTTACCTCTTGAAGCATTTGAACATCTTCGCTAGAATCTTGGGATTCTCCCACATTCTCATTAGATTTTCCTTATTCAGAAAATAAAGGGGGGGCGGAAGTGTGTACAGGTCCACAGGATGGTTTTGTGTTAGGGGGAGTTACCATTTGCCATTGATGTCAAAGGGGAAGAGAAGGTAGTAGGAAGAGGTGCCCTGATTGCAGGGGGAGTACTTGTGTTGCGATCAATGCCAAAGGGGGAGATTGTTGATCTAAATATGATCTGAGCTTATCATTGATGTCAACCCAAGAAACACCAGGGTCTACCCTGATCTCGCAAGGAAATTTTGGCTTGACAACTTACTCTATTTTGAGTCAAGGATATTCTAGATAGATTCTACTCATCGAGATGTTTCCATTGATATATGGCGTGCCAAGTAATTCTTCACGATTTGAGAGATATTCATGTTTGAAGTTAGTAACCCCAGTTAGTGGGATAAAGCCCTATGGGGTTGTGGCATGGCACTCATAATTGGTTTTGATCATTGAATAGTCAATAATTAATCATTTTATAAGCTCCTAAAATCCCTCCAACATTCTCTATAGAAGCCTGTCTCAACTCTATAAAAGGAAATCTCATATATCCTCTGAAAGTAGTGATCGTTAAATTTTTGCTATAAATTCCTTTCTACAAAGTGTTAGATTCTAAAATGAACACCCATTTGATTCACAATCCTAATGAATTTTGTGATCAAATTTCAGATCTTGGTTCGCTATATTTTTCGGATATATGATCTGTGGAAGTTAGGGTTTTTGTGAGCTCTCAAATTTCATCTCAAAGAGGTGACCTTGGGAAAATTGTCATAACTCTCTCTCTGAAAAGAGGATTGCAATTTTGTAAAATGTGGTGGATAGTGCACGAAATATAGTTTTCTGTGTATCAATTTCAGAGATGAAGGAGGAAATAGTGACATGTGGCACTCCGTACAATCTTGCTCTATTTAACTAGTCCATAATTAGGTCAATGTGAGAGATTGGGCGTAACTTTGTCTTGAAGAGTCCAAATTGGGTCAGACCTATCAAAGGGATACTATAGGAACAAAGATCACATATTGGAGATCTGAAATGATAGAGATACATCAGATTAAATATTGTGCTCCTAGAAGGAAAGAAAAAACTAGATCAAGTGTTGTCAAGGGGTTCAAAGGACCAAGACTTTCTAGGGCAGCAAAGAACAAGGTGCAGCAAAATGATGCAACAGAGGTAAGCTACAGGTAAGTATCTTCTAAATATGCATGTTCATCTCTTAATTGCATTAGGTTCTTTGTATTCTAATTTGTTATTTGTGTTTAGCACTAACATATGCTCTACAAGGTGAGGTAAGTTTTTTTATTATCATGTCATGGGTATTTCCTTGAATTCTTTTTGTAGGTATTATATATTCATCAAGAGAAGAATCAATGAATAATATAATGTTCTAAAGAGTGAAAAAGGGTAGCATGACAAGAGCAGCAATCAAGTTGCAAAACAATAGCAAGAAGTTCACCACATGAAGTCTTCAAGTGGACAGCACTGCATAGAGACATTGTAAAAGCATCAATGTATAGAGTCATTGTAAAAGCATCATTTTAAAAGTTGTACAAGTGTCTATCCTGAAGAGGCAGTGTCGGGAGGTCTAGGATCATCATTGGGTGGTTGTGTCATAGTTGGGGTTATGGTCTAGTGTGTCTTCTTCTTCTACATCATTCTATATCATTGTAAAGTGGACCATTTTCCTTGGTACAGGAGTCCATTCTTCTTTTATTATTCTAGAGGGAAGTAGGGTGGTGCTAGGGTGGTGCAAGAAGTCACCAATGGGTTCAAGCTTGTGAAAACTTCAGGGTGGTAGGGTGGTGCTAGGGTGAGATGTAGCTCATTGGGTGTTGGCGCATCTGTTCAGTTGACTATTGAAGAATCTCGGGCGTTGGAACGTCCATCCAGTGGGAGCTTGAGAAGAATGATTTTCTAGAATTATAGGAAGTTGTTGCTTTCATTTCAGTTGGGGCTGAAGATTAAAGAATTTATTAGAAGAGTGTTCGATGGTTTTTTACCCAAAGGGGGTTTTCCACCTAAAATCTTTGTGCCTCTTGTGTTCTTTTATTTACTATTATTACTGCATAAATGTTAATAATAATTGAATATTAACTAATTCTCTGAAAAGATTTAAAAGTGCTAATTTCTAAGGAATATTGATTCACCCCCATCTCAGTATTTTCCAACAGTATGAAGGTTACTTCCATCTTGGATCTCGCTAAGCAATCTTCTCTAGTGATGATCATCGGCTTGGCATGGCCGCATCCCCTCATAGAGTATCAGGGCCTTAGATAGCGGTCCTACAACAATTGTAGATGAGCCACTTCTTTGATTGGTCTTGGTTCATGTATAGGGGCATGACATCCCAGTTGACACAGGTGCAGTGTGGCGAGCTTCAAATATTTTTCTATGTGAGTATTTTATGTAGCATCATGTACAAGAGGGTCGTGATGTTCCAACATATTCTAGCAGTGTTGGTAGGGCTTACTAGGGACCCTCGTATGCGACGGTGGGCAACTGTGATGCCACGAGATGGTGGTGGTGTTGCGAGGCATTATTGGAACGTCATCATGGAGGGTTGGTTTAACTCTAACCCGCGGCTGATTTTAGAGTTCCCCTACCATGGTGTGGACTTTAGGGGAGATCTAGACATTAGGCTTCCTCCTAGTGATGCCTGGGGACTAGTAGGTATGAGAGTTTTTTTTCTTTCATTTGTGTATTTTTTACATGTATCAGTGTTTTTTTTATATGATGATTCTTATACCATGTTTGTTTATTTGAAGATGTGATGCCTCATGGGTAACCACTGGCCTACTTGGTAGGTAATTATCCAAGATGCATTTGTGTCACAGGGGCAACACCCGTGCCCAAGAGACCAAGATATGTGAGGCCATTTGCTAGGCCTGAGTAGCCATATCAGTGATGTCAGTTATATATTGGTGGACCCTTTCATGATGGTAGTAGTGAAGCGGTGGCCAGGGATAGAGAGCAGTGGCATGAGCGTGCCGAGGTATCAGAGGCACATTTGGCAGCTGCAGAGGTCGAGTTGCGGAGTTACCTAGATGCCTGGGGAAGAGTTGAGGCCCTAACTAGAGGGTTTCCCACTGAGGGTTGGGCAAGTTTGTCTTGGATATGGCCATGTCACTTAAGTAGGCACATCAACTAGCTTTGTGCTACATAGATATGGCAGTGGTCATGGCTAGTCCTATTTTGGCTTTTGGTGCCAAGATTGGTCCAAGGGAGCAGGAGGGAGGGCCTTTATATATATATATATATATTATATATATATATATATATATATATTATTATATATATATATATATATATATATATATATATATATATATATATATAATATATATATTAGGAGCCTAATATATTTTGGAAGCTCTTATGATATGTCTTATGTGTCTATACTTTTGATGTATTTTTACATTTGTTTGAGGTGGATATTATGC
The DNA here is from genome assembly GCA_000404065.3 of Pinus taeda. Lineage (NCBI taxonomy): Eukaryota > Viridiplantae > Streptophyta > Pinopsida > Pinales > Pinaceae > Pinus > Pinus taeda. Next base: position 25,882 of record APFE030791625.1, read on the forward strand.
TCATGGTTTATTTATATTGATGGTTATATATATGTGATGTATGTCAGTCTAGGATTTGAATAGCTACATGATCAGCTTGATGATTTTGATCCCTTGGTATATGTGTAAATATGATATGATCAAAATGTCGAGATAACTTTTTTGCATGCAGATAATTCCAAAAAAAGTGTGAATCACAAACCTGAAAGGTATTGTTCAAGTGTGATACAACTATCTAGGAATCAAGGAATACATGTAGGTCATGGATACCTAAGTGGTAGGCATCGACTAAGAGACCTATGACAACATCGTGTTCAACTTGATTGTTCGTGTCTAGACCAATGCAAAGTCCATTAGAGAGACGAGGTGTCTATTCAGGAGAGTATATGGCATAGGCTACGACAACAAGGTTTTGTCACTAGCAAGAGGCATCATCAACAAATTTGCGATGATAGGATGGCAGATGATCCATATGTGGCACATGATGAGAGTGATTTTTTAGAGTGAATCTATGATGAGGTTGATGATCCTCATCATTGGGTAAGTATATGGGCCTTAATTCACCTCCTAGCTAGTCAAATCAACTCTTCTCACAATTTATTACATGTTTTGATTATATTTTGTATAATGAGATGAGTTAAGGTGAGATATTATCCCTGGTGGACTAATATGCATTGAATGCAAGTTTAGAAGAAGAAATCAAGGAATTTTGGCAATACTAAGGGTTGAAACTTGAATGGGATAAGGGAGAGAGGTTGTAGGAGGTAAATCCTCCCCATTTACTCCTCCTCCATTCGAATATTCCTCCATTAATCACACCAGCTCGGAGTGCAAGAAGCCAAGTTATGAAGATCAAAAGGCAATCAAGAAAGTGATAGACAAAGAATTAATTCATCTTGAATTTGGGAGCCAAACCTCCATAGATTTAACGAAGTCGTTGGGGAATTCAGTTTTATAAGTAGAGAGGCCTAGAGCCTCATTAGGATTTGAATTTTTGTTGTAAAAACACTAGTTATTTTCAAGCTCCAGAGTTGTGGAAGACATTGATGTAATTTTATGTTTTGATAATGAAAATGAGCTTTTTCTTGATCTAGCATTGAGTTAACTCAGAGGCCGAAGCTCTTGGATTAGGGCCCAACCCTATTAGAAAATCCTCCTCTTCTTGTATTTGTATGATTGGCTTAGTTTCATAGGTTCATGATTAAATTCTCTTTAGAAGTATTTCATTACAAGTAATGTAGATTTTATTAGTTGTTTATTAGTTTTCTTCCATTTGTGCTTTACTTTTGTAGTAGGTTAGAAGAGATAAAAGGAGCACTACAAAGTTGTCAGCAGGTATCTTGGCCTCACCTCTTCCATTAGGGGTCATGATTTGAGGAAAAGACCCTTATGCAACCCCAAAAAGACAGATTTCCATTTTCTCATAAGATTTAGAGTTTATTGTACTTGAACCAGCATTTGATCATTTTTTCAAGTGTAGGATTTAATTTCCATCTCTTCCATCTTCGATCTTACAATATATCTCATCCATGATTCCATTTTATTCAAAAATTTTCCTCATGCATGAAGTAGACAACTAGTTCATTAAATTTTGTTTTTCTAGCTTGTTAGAATTCTTCTTGTTTACATGACTTTTTGGCAATTATAAATTTTTGATGCAAAGTAAGTGCTTCAGAAATCTAAAGATATGTCATAGTAGCCAACCACCTTCCAACTTCATCCATCCATAATCATTCCTTGCTTTCACCAAGATCTTCACCAATCTCATCATTTTACATAGAAATTCCTCCACGCATGATGAGCGAATCCAACCATCTCCTAACCTTGGTTTTGAGTTATGAGTGATTGTTATAGACATATTTGGGCACTACAAACTCAATCATATATGTCCATATACCAAGGGCTTCTGAGTCCCTAAAAGTGTTGTTTCATACCCTAAAGGAACAAGGTCAGTTGATTACATCATCCCCAGTGGAGTCGCCATTTTGTTATCGGGAAATCTAGTGTCCATTCAGAGCTGCTAGTCCCACTAAGATGGGTAGCTATCTTAGAAACAAACAAACTAAAGTTACTTTTATTTTCCTTTATGAGAAGTAGATGGGAGAGAAGTAGAGAGAACCAATCTCAGTCTTCGCTTGGCTCCTTGCTTGTTTCTTCTCCCCTTTGACAGATCCTTGTCGTTCCTTCCTTGCTTACCCCATTTCAAAGAGCACCTGTAAAGTCAAAGCAGCATAATATATTCAAAGTACAGAGATCTACAATCATTAAAAATATAGGACCAGATATATATTGACCACACAAATGCATATATCATCAAACATACAAGAATGCGGAGGAAAACTTAAATAGCTTTATCGATAGAAAGAGTAGAAGAGAGGATTACAACCCATTGATCTGACCCAACGTCATCCTCCCAGCATGAAAGCCCTTCTTTACCTCATGAAAATCTTAGATCACCCAACACTATGATATTCCACCAAGAAACCAACAACACTTCCTTACAAAATGCAAGATTCTAGCCCCTTGGATCTCTGGGATGAGGGATCCATATATAGATGTTTGCAGGTGGGTGAGTCAGCTTCTGGGATTTTGATTAGTGTCCTCTCTCTGATAGTTCTTGGTTCCCACTTGGAGATTCATGTGATCTCTTACTCATCCTTGGGTGAATTCAGAGAGGCAAGTGTCATAGGAGAAGTTTCTGGAAGATTCCATGATCATCCACCTTGCAAATTGTCTCTACCATTTGTCTACTCTCGCCCATCCCACCCTACATAAGGGTTGTTCCTAGGTGACATCTCAGATATTGATATTTCCGTCCCTACTTGGCTGAGATCCTTCTCTACAATATCAGCAAATATAATCCCTCACGGATTCGCCCCCACGGGCGAAACCTGATAGTGAGAGAGGGGCACCATGCCTCGATAAACCGGTCAAAAAATAGATGTCCACAACAGTCAAGGGGATGGAATTGCCTCTGATCTGGAACACTTGGTTGGTAGGATCCCATGCATCAAGGAAATATTGCAAAAAGTTGATTTGTTTCCTCATGCTATATATGCGAAAGAACTTGAGCAAACCATAGTTTCGCAATGCAGTTACCGTACCCGGATCATGTAAAGCAACCATGTCCTCTTCTTCATGCTTGCATTCTTGCCATGTAAAAACCATTTTGCTCTGATGAATCTCTGAAAAACAAACAAGAGAAGAGTCAGGATCCTGAATTGGCAAAAAACAAGCAAAATTTCCATGAAAAACCAGTGCACAAGTTTCCCTCCTTGTGCCCATCATACCCTAGTTGTGTACTGGGTGAGATGCATACTGACTGGCCAATGGCCAGCCCAGTATCCATCGCACCTTTCGATGTACACAGGGTGCGATGGGGGTAGAACGCTCAAGAAAACAAGGAAACATGCTCAAAATTCAAAAAGGAAAGAATTCAATTGAAGAGCTTAGGTTTAGCTCCTACCTAGTCCAGACGGCGCCGAAAATCGTCCATAGAATCTCCTGGAATCAGCTAGTGAAAATCAAGGGGAAAACACCTCCAAAGCTCCAACAAGCCTAAATTCAAATGAAATAGTAAAATGAGGGGTAAAAACTACTTTTAAATTACTTTTCATGTATTTTGAGTAAGGTATTAGTGTTTAACTCATTTTTCAAGCATGTATTCTCATTTCTAATCAGTTTGATGGAGCAATTGAACAGGTAGTACGAACATCGAAAAGAACATAGTGTTAACGGTGAATCAATGACCATTATCATGAGTAGTTTTATGCAAAGTTCAAGCTCATTAAAAATTAAACCTAAGAAATGAGCATATGTTCCGCCATAGTTTAAGCTCATTAAAAAGCGAACCAATCTTCGGTAAATAACCATTGTGAATGCATTATCATCAACTTTTGAGCCTTGGTCATGTTCTTACCATCAACTCCACTCTGTTTTAGCTGATCATACGCCTCCATTTTATTGTTTACCCTTTTGAGGAACAACTACGACAAGTGATTCTGTTAGTCATCCTCTTAACACTGCCGTGATTGGAAAATTCCAAACCTTACCTTTAACTAGCTGCTACCCGAAAATATCACTCGTTCCTCAAAAAATGAATCTCCTTTAAGCTCTTTTCATTTGACTCGTAAAATATGAAAAGATTGCCAAGAAATTTGCCTCTCTAGCTCGTTAAAGCTATCAGAAGTGCTATCCCTCCTCTAGATTTTAATCTTTTTGGACCTGAGGGATCATTACACAAAAAGATCGAGCACTTGTCTTGTTCGGCTCGTTAAAACTATCGAAAAATTCATCCCTTTCGTATTATTTTATACTTTATTGGACTTAAGGGATTATATGACGAAAAAGGATTACTGGAGTTTCCTTTCCATCCCTTTTCAGACTCTCTAAAATTGAAAAATGACCGAATTATCTTTGTCGTTAAACTCGTTAAAACCAATAGCGACAAACTTGTCCATGTAGACAAGAACGAGTTTCACTGTTGCTAGGCTCGTTAAAACATAGCGATGGGTTTGCCCAAAGGGAAAATTATAGAACAAGCATATGTTATCCTCCTCAATCTTGACAAAATTAAAGAGGTACTGGTCAGAATGACTAGGGAAAAATTGGGAAGAAAACTTGAAGAAACTTTATTGGTAGCAAGTCGCTCTTGAACATGACACTTTCACACCATCACCATGATTGATTTGAGTTGGGTTATTCCATTCACCGGTCATATTACCATTGGTCCGCCGTACCATCCATTTTTGGGGTTAACACTACCAATCCATTTCATGTCACCGATATGTTCAAGAGAAGTCACTTAGAGAATTCACCAACCCAGCTTGGGTCTCATCCACTGCAATACCTTCACCCTTCATTCTTTCATGACTGCCACCCTGAACCCTGTATTGTCAAATCGTTTTCACCTCCACAAAATCATTTGCTCCGTTCCACGTCATAGATTTGGGATTCATTAAGGCCCTCCTATGATGGGTCACTACTTGTTGACGACAACTCATTATCCAAGAAGTTGACCTAGGAACAACCCTTTCAATACTATGAAGCTTGCATTCCTTAATGGCAAGTTTCTCGCTTCCGGTGACAGGTTTATATCAATGGCCTTCGACCGAAAGATTTTGCGTGGTGTTCGATGCCAAGTCCCATTTTCACACCACGTGAATTGTACTGTCATACCTTGATGGTCATCATTATTATCGGTGATTCCTCTCGTGCCTGTTAACAACTTACACCACTGGCTAGTAATCAGGCGATGTATTTCCATGTTCGACTCCAGAACATCTTTTCACATCGATCGACTTGTACTTCGGGCAAAGATTGAATGAGTTTGAAGACCATGGATCTAGTTTCATCCATCCAGGATGCGATATATTCAGGAAAATAAAGACATCAAATGTACATCACTGCTGCACAGATGATCATCCAAATCAAAGGATGATGGCTCTATCAAAATCATCAGTCTGCCTCACAGACAGTTCTCTGTCCTATGTACATGAAAATGAATTTATAAAGCTAATCATGGGAATTCTTGCCTCAGCTAGATCATGAAAATATTATGAAGATAATGTATTGTATTGTATCTTATTAAAGGTCGCCTTCCAGTTCGAAAAACCTCGGATCCTCATGATAAACCATTTCACCCGACATCTAAAAGATTTACGAACTCATGCTTTAGGGTGTTAGGTGTGGAGCCTGATTATCTTCTATATTCAAAAGTACCGCCACATTGGACCCCAGTTCAAAATGGGGACGGCAACGCCGCCCGTAAAATATTCGCTGCATGGGGGGTCTAGGGGGGGCGGCTGCAACCTTTGGGGGGCCCCCCTTGGCGGGGGGTTTCGGGGGCAACGCCCCCCCGAAGCTAAAAACATCTGTAAAATTGCCTTGTAACAGTATAGTAATTTCTAGTCAATCTGGGCCGTTCATTAGGCAAATGATTTGACGGTAGAACTTATGTTTAGTTTAGGGTTTTTTGCCCTAGAAGGCAACCCCTCTCTTTGTATGAGGGCATTGTATTTGAGGCTGTGTGATAGATGTGTATTCTATGTGAGCGAGAAATAGAGAGGTGAGACTGTGAGAGAAGATAGAGGATATTACAGCGGATTTTGCTGTAGGTTGTGTCTCTTCATTTTGCTGGATAATAGAAAGGAAGGACTGGCTGTTCGAGGTGAACGTAGCCCAAACTGGGTGAACCACGTATATCTGTGTC